>JAUUDZ010441557.1:0-24571 GCA_032361705.1 Panulirus versicolor
GTCTGTGGCAAAGGAAAACACACACCTGCAAGTCAGCTTTATACGGCTGTGGCAAAGGAAAACACACACCTGCAAGTCAGCTTTATACGGCTGTGGCACAGGAAAACACACCTGCTTGCCAAGAGTCCCTTGGTGGCTCGTAGATATTAGCTGAATTAGACCCTGTATAACTGGTGGCAGAAGGAAAGGCAGAGGGGGAAACATGGTCATGTGTTGTCACTGTTGGAATATCACGCAGAGTACAGAGAAGCCAGGCTGCCATGAAGCTGTAAAGGGTATATGTGAGTCAGTATGAGGTTGGGATCAGAAAGAAAAAATACACCAGAGATTAATTCTGAGATCCGTATAGGTGTGTGTGTGTGTGTGTGTGTGTGTGTGTGTGTGTGTGTGTGTGTGTGTAGATCCATCTCTTGCATGTGAAGAGAATGGAAAGAGAGAGAAACTTTGCTCTACGATGAAAGGAGGTAAAATGGCCAATCCTCGAGTGGTTGGTTTTCATATATAAACTATGGGAAGCAGGAGGCAGTCGTGCACAGTTGGTCCAGGTCTTAGGGACCAGGACGCTTGCAGACAGCTCATGGAAGCAATGGTAGAGACATCACCTTCAGAACAGAGGAAGGGAAGCAACGTGAAGGTGGACAGAAACGAGATGGCTGAATGGAGGCGACAGGTGGAGAGTACATAAGGGGGAAGGTTTTTCAATCCACTCAGGTAAATGAAAAGTGGAAGTAAAGTTACTCTCAGGAAAATTGATTTGCAGAACATCAGATTTTGATAATCATTGAGTGGATTTCCAGAATATGGCGGACGATATAGTCGTGCTTCCCAATTTATTAAAAGATACATGTGGAGCTGAAAATGAATCATGAAGACTATTAATGATGAGAACAGCAACAGATGAGTGGGATGGACACTGCATAACGAAACAAAAGAAACTCTACAGAATGTCATATACAGTCAGCATATATATACCGGTTATACCTCCATTCACAGTGACTGCTAACACGACTAACATGGCTCACCTGTGTTATCTGTAGTCATAAGGGAGACGTTTAGCGATAACTTTACCTTGAGCAGAGCAATGTTGGGGAACTTCTCCCACACAAGGTGCCCCTCTTCCCCAGACATACCCTGCTTCTGCCCCTTCAGGATACGTCCAGCCGTCCCTACAGTAACGCCCATGCTTGTAACATAGTCAGGGGATCTTGATTACCATCCCTGTATATCTGTAACATGGGCAGGGGATCTTAATTGCTACCCCCGTATGTCTATAACCTAACCAGGGATTGTAATTACCATCCCTTTGTAACTGTGTGATAGCCATTGGTCGTATTTACTAACGCTGTACACCTGTAGCATAACCACTGGATCTTAATCACCATCCCTCTATACCTGTAAGATAGCCAAGGCCTTAATTACTACCCCTGTATGCGTGTAAGATAGCAAGTCGTCTTAATCACCATCCCTGTATGCCTGTAAGATAGCCAAGGCCTTAATTACTGCCCCTGTATGCCTTTAAGTTAGCCAGGGGTCTTAATCACCATCCCTGTATGCTTGTATGATTGCCAAGGGTCCCGATTACTACCCTCGTATACCTATAAGTTAACCAGGGGACCATACATAATTACTGGCCATGTATACCTGTAAGATACACAGGTGCTCTTTATCATTGCTGCGGTGTAACTGTAACTGAACCAGGTAATTCTGATTATCGGCCGGTACACCAGGGATGCTGATGATAATATACCATAGACGTGGGAGTCTTGGAGGTGACACCAAGAGGACTGTGATGGGCGGGGAGGAGGAGGAAGGTGGCGGTTGGTTGCCTCATCACGAGAACGTGATTCTTCCTATATTCCGGCCACAGCCCACACCATATCCCTCTCCCGGTACACACAACACACTGACGGATCAACAGACCCATAGACCATGCTACTAACAGGTATCTGAGGGCAAGCGTGGGTATGAAATATCAAAGTAGATATATCTCAATAGAGGTAAAGATATCTCTTTTTTTTGTTGTTTTACTTATTGCCCCTTTTCCAAGCCTCTCAGAAAAGTCTACAAATATTTAGACTCACGTTGAGAACATATGCTTAAGGTTGGCCATAGTGCTATAGTACTGGTCGTAGTTTGGACTGTAACGGTGGCCATAGTGCCATATCGTTGGCCATAGTGCTCGTCACAGCACTGGCCATAGTTTTGGTCATAGTGTTGGCCAAGCCGGGACACATGCACCACTACCGTACACATTAAGTGACAACGTTGGCCTTGGGCACGACTTTACGGCCCTCAGTACGACGGTACGACCTTCAGCACGACGGAACGGCCCTCAGCACGACGGTACGACCTTCAGCACGACGGTACGACCTTGAGAAAACGGTGCGACCTATCGAGGATCACGGTACGACCCTTTAAGCCCAACGGGATGACCCTTGGAAATGATGACCTGACGGGTCAGGTCAGAGGTCAGGCCATCATTAGAGATAAACGAAGATTCAAACCATCATTACAGACGAGGGAAGTTAAATGGCCGGAATCATGTGGTGAACTTCTCCTCCGGTCGAAGCTTTACAATATGATAGACGACTCAAGTTTCATTGGCCACCAGTGATGATTTACCAGAAGACTGGCCTCTCTCTGAATCAGTGCTGCGTGCCGCGCCCTCCACTGTGAAGCAAGTGGAGGGCGAACTGCTTTTTATGCCCCTACCATGAAGCAAGTAGAGGGGCGGCATTTTGCTCTCTACTCTCCCACTGTGAAGGAAGTGGGTGGTTTATTGTTTTCCACGCCCCCACTGTGAAACAAGAGGAAGGCATATTGCTTTTCATGCCTCAACTGTGAAGCAAGTAGATGTCATATCGCTCTGTGTCCCTCCACAGTGACAGACGTGAATGGCATATTCCTTTTTATGCCCCTACTGTAAAGCAAGTGGAGGACATATTGTTTTTTTATGTCCTCCAATATGAAGCAAGCGGATGACATATTGCTTTCTATGTTCCCCACTGTGAAGCAAGCGGATGACATATTGCATTTTATGTCCCTCACTGTGAAACAAATGAAAGACGAATACTTGGCACCTCTCCATTTGTGTGTATATGTCCGTGTGTTCGTCCATTTAATTAAGTTTTGTCATTATTACTGGATTAAACTGGAAGTTTGATGATTCGTTCCTTACATATTGGAGATATACTGGTTATATCATGGTGGCCATATTTAGGGTGTATTGGTTATATCATGATGGTCATATTAAGGGTGTGCTGGTTATATCATGGTGGCCATATTAAGGGTGTACTGGTTATACAACGGTGGCCATATCGAGGGTGTACTGGTTATACCATGGTGGCCATATTGAGGGTGTACTGGGTATACCATGGTGGCCATATTGAGGATGTACTGGTTATACCATGGTGGCCATATTCAGGGTTCCTTATGCTTTACAATCATGTTTCAACCACAGTCAAGATTATGACTACATATAACCTTGTCTTGGATCATTAGGTCTCCTGTTACCCGTCCCTCTAATGTACTCTCAAATACCTCTACTGTTCCACGTTCTACCGTCTAAAATGCTTCCTCATTCCCCCAGATACCTCCTCATACCTTTTATAGACATTCCCTGGATATCTCTTCATATCCCTTATAGACATTCCCCTAGATATCTCCTCATATCCCTTATAAACTATCTATCTCATGATCGGATAGTTTAACCCATCAGCTCAACCCTACACTCTCCCAAATCTGATGATATTCATTCACCTCATAAAACTCTCAACACCTCATTTCCCCTTTTGTAATTATCTCAACCAGTATTTGTGCTCGTCCCAGTCTCATTCTCCAACACTCACACCATCGCTACCTCATTATTCATCTCATCTTCCTCCACAAGCCCCAATTATCTCATCTATTTTCACCTCACTCCTCCTCATTTCTCCTCTCGTCACGGGGCTGTTTGCGGAAAATCACACACCTTATGAAGTGGACCATGATCAGGGCCCAGATGGGACCCCTAGCCTGAAGGAGATGACACAGATGGCCCCTAGGGTCCTCAGGAAAAGCTCTGAAGGCTTCTTCCTCCTTGTTAGTATTAATCAAAAAGTCTATCATAGATTTACGTCTTTTTCGTCTCTCACAAGGACTTCAAGGAGCTGGCGGCCGTGCCCACGGTGGATGGACATAAGATACATGGAGGTGAGGACGTAGCTATGTTTGCGATAGGTACCCACGTCAACCTTGCTTGTCTACTGTAGGAATATTTATCATCGAATACAGTCATCTTTCATCTCAGTAACTCTCAATATTTTACCAAATTCAAGAAGTGATTTCTATCTTTTTTAAGAGTATTAACTTAGATATCTTTATTCCTCACATCAGTTACTTTCAGCAATGTATTGACTCCTATGGTCTAGTGGTTAGCGTTCCAGACCGGAGTCGAATTCGCACTGGTTCGAATCCTGGTCGCCCCAGTCGGTCCGCAGTTAACCCAGCTATTCATCCTCCTCCTAGGGGATGGCTTAGGCTTGTGTATATATATGGTATAAATGAAAGGGTCTTGAGTATGAACTTTCTGATTTTGTAACGCAAAGATAAGGGTGAATCACACATAGACGCACACACTTCACTCACAGAAGTGTGATACGTTTTCCTATATAAGTCACATAAATGTGAGTGATACACCTGGTTGAAACATGTGTTCAACTGAATCTCTTGAATATCTCGTGGATGTGTAGTCTTGCGATACGTCATTCATTAAGTGGTTCGAACGACGTCGCTTCAAATGAACCTGTCAATACTTCAAATTCAGTAAGAGGGTCTTTTACATTAATTGGCAATACCATTTCTCAAAGCTTCTGAATCATACTTGAGTTGCTTCAGTCCATATGCAAAAGTTCAACTTCATTTTGCCTAAGTTCTAGTTTCATGTAACCATACTGAAGTTCAGAATACGATCCCTTCATCCCCTGTGGGATTATTCCAGTTTGGTCTGTATGCAAGAAACATTTCAGATCCTTCAGTAGTGTGTCTGTGAAGCCTGTCTGTCTGTCTGTCTGTATCTTCAGTCACCATAAGGATTCAGTGTGTCAGCAGACGATTCATCACGAGTTCCGTTGCTTCAGGTCAGATGTGTTAAACCTTCACCAACCTTGTCTGGTTCTCAGGTCCGATGAGCCACCTCTTCCACCGGGTCCACGAACAGACGTACGTGGCCCACGTCATGGGTTACGCTGTAAAGTTGAGTTGATAACAAGGAAATCGGGTCTTTCGTCATTTTTTGGGACTCAATGAAGACCAGGTGGCATTTGCAGTTTTAGTAGGAAAAGAATCAGTAGGTACATCTGTAGTACTGTGGACTATGGTCTTATGACACACTACGACACACACTAGTGAAAGGCGTGACGAGGCTGGCCAGTGTGTCCCCTCAGGCAAAACTGGCAGGGGTTACATTGGAGTCCGTCAACACCCATTCAACAACGTATTCAAACAACAGATCAACTCTTACGTGTTCAAACAACAGATCAGGTCTTACGTGTTCAAACAACAGATCAGGTCTTATGTGTTCAAACATCCTGATTAACAGTGGCCCGTGAGGACAGTGAGCCTGTGGGAACATTTGATGTGATGCAGCTAAGTATATGTAACTCACAGTATAATGATAACAACAACTAGCTGATGAAAAATCAATGACATGTGTGCGTCACCTGCATTGGTCCGTACAAGGACGACTGTGGCCGACCAGCGGACGATACCCAGGAACACTCCTGCTCCCAGTATCCACACGTCCCTGAGCATTCTGAAGGTGGTAAGAGCCACACAACAGTCGCTCCTGAAGGTGCACAGACCGCGCCAGGGAACCTCATTGAGGATCACGAAGGAATACCAGAGGATTTCCCTGAAGATGTTCATGACGAACAGATGGAGGAGGAGGAGGAGGAGGAGGGTGACTTAACGGAAGAGGATGATGAAGAAGGTGATTCCACCGAAGCAGAGGTTAGCACCAACACAGAGGAAGATGGTGAAGATACAAACCTCGAGCCAGTGGAAGATGTTGAAGACACTCACGGCCACTCGCTGGTCAACCCTGCCAATGCCTATGTCCACGTGAAGAACCTCGGGAAGAAGAAACAAAAGGCAGGCGCTGCTGCCAACAGTGCCACTTGTGTTAGTGTTCTCTGTATCATATTTCTTTTGGGTTTGTAGAGTCGTTCCTCTAATGGCTGTGATCAACAGTATACCTACCTTATGAACTATGGACTCCATCGTGTGGAAGTCACCCGTCAATCTTTCTGTGGTCATCTATACCGTATATGCATGTATGTCTCTATCTGTAGGGGTTCGAAAAGAAAAGAGGAGAAGAGAAGAAAATATGATACGATACTGCAGCTACGTTATTACTAGTAGTATTTGATGAAGATTATTATTTGATGGTTAATGATGTTCAAATGAGATACCATAGGGGCCCATAGCCATGGTTTAAGTAAAACCTCTTAATAAAGACATTAATAACCCAACTAGGCCAAGGGACTGCTAAGCATACTGTGATTACTCACGTTCCTGTAGGCTAAGGCCGATAACATTACATCTAATATCTAAATGGAATGACAAGAGCCCACACAATTTTTAAATGGAATGACAGGAACCCACACAATATAACATTATAGATGTGCGTATGTACGCCTTCACTTGAACACCTTACCATCTAAATGGTTGCAACACTGCTAACATTAGTCAGTCATGCATAGATCCGCCGATATTATTATATTTAATATCTAAAGCTACTCACAATATCAGAAATAACGTGGCACGCATCCTGACACAACTGCTAATAGTAATTAATCATCCTGATTCACAAGTGCAAGGGTCTTCTTGTTAATGCTCTTAACCGAGTGACATGTCAAACAAACAGTAGACTGTAGTTCCTGCCGCACAGCATAAAACTGACAGACGGCTTCGCCTGTCAATATTATGCTGTCAGGTCTTTGGTGCTAAAAGTTTACTTAAGTGAGCATCAGCTGGTAACATGTCCTTATCTGTGGATTTTGAGTAAATGGGCTGCCGCCATGTCTCTGGGCGTGAGTGTATCCGTGGCCTAGCGATGGACACTCGTCATCCACGTCATGTCGGTCCGTGCTCGCGTTTCACGCATCGCCGTACCGCGCCTACTGGGTCAAGCCCGCCCTAAGCACGTCCTTGGCACTGTCCTCAGGCTCGGTCGTCACACAACTAGGACTCTCCCCAGCTGGGACCCTGTTTAAAATACAAGCCGTGAGTGTCTCTGTAGACTTATCACTGACTCGTTACCCCGTACAGGGAATGAACCACTGTAAACACAACCTGCAGCCACCGTGGAAGGTATGACTCGCCGGGATTATTACGAACGGATGTCCCCCTCTTCTCCCCGGGTTAAACGAACAGGATTAGACGGCAAGATCGTTCTAGTGCATGTCTGCGACGCTCTAGAGGAACTGCCCTTGAGACAGTACTTGTCTCTGCCTTGAGAAAAGCGCTAGATGCCTGCCCAGCAGTGATGATACACTTAACTAAGCAATTTACTAATTTACTCCGATTTTCCATGCTTGATGCATGTTGTGTCATTACTTAAAACTGTCTCACTTATGTTCTTATCTGAGCACCGTAAATAGTAAACTTTTTACTAAGCCTATGTGAGCTTGATGGGATTTGACCAATCTAGACCCTGGTGCTCGTGATACGAAGGGTATTCGAGTTATAGTAATCTAATAATTACACATTTATTGTGGGCAGCATTGCCGTGTGGTCAGCGCTCCCAGCTACCACGCAAATGGTTCGAATTCTCTTATATTTTTATGTGTATTGTATAACTTGCCTAAAATGACTAGTTGCTGCTTTTATTGAAACAAGAATGTACTCGTACCCAGACGAGCCTTGAATATCTGTATTAGTATAATTACCATGATTTGTCTCATTACGCCAAAGTCATTTATGGCATTGCTCACTTTGTGACGTGACAAGGACCCTCTGGGGCTCATGTATTTACCTTTTTATGTCGATGTGTTGTACTCTGTACATTCTGTATTTACCTCCACCTACCACATACTATGTACTCTTCACCCATGCTATTAGTGACCTGACTTGTCTATGTGCTTGCATCCTCTGACAAGTAAAGAGTTTGAAATAAAAGAAAAAAAAAGTGAGGTGCTTTCGTTTTCGGTCTTGATGTCAAAATAAGTGTTGTGAATATCACTGATTTTGATATTTTAAAAATCACATTTCCGGACCAAATTTTGTACATGTTGTTTCAGACACTTATTCTCCACTACAGATGGCACCGAACAAGGACAAAGATGATGAGGCTTGTGGTAAAGTAGTGAGCGGAGACCGGGCCGAGTATGGTGGTGATGCAGGGAACGCCAACGTGGACCTGACGCTATGCTTCTTAAGACCGGGGACTGATGGGGATGTGGGTAGCGGAATAGAACCCATTGGTAGAAGACATGACCTGGGAGAAGCCACGCCGGAGCAGCCCCTGCTCACCCCAGTACTTGTGGAGAACATTCTGGGTCCCGACGAGGACACACAGTGAGTAGCATTAGGGCGACACTTGTTGCTACGGGGTAAGAAACTTCTGCCACACGCACCCAGATGGTGTCGTCCAAATTTACCTCAAAAGATCAGATGGTTTCCATAGTTCATAATACAGAATGTCCAGTAAGTTCAACACCTGACATCAGAGGAGGTTGAGCAATTTCAGGAGCAAATGTAATGATTTGATGTTTTCTAGATTAATGTTTATAATGAATGTTATTAAAACCCTGACATCAGAGGAGTTATGTATGTAGTTTCAACACTTGACATGAGATTCTAGGAATTGGTTAACACATAAGAGAGTAGAGGACGCCCATCACCACACACCACAAACTTTACAATGGATAAGTTAGAGGTTAAAAAAAAAAAAGACTAATCCTCATGAGTTAAACCAGTTGTTCATTGAGAAATTAGCTGAGTTTCCTCAGGAAAATGTTTTTCATATATTTTGTGATGTTTTAGTAATTGGAAATAGAGCTGGATGTGGTATTGTTGTAAGGGAATTCTATGAATACAATTTTAGTGTAAAGGAAAGAATATCTTAAGAGAATTGGAAACAAGTTCTGGCATTATGGCAGAGCTTTATGCTATATATGTGGGTTTCAAATATGCCCTTACTAGGAAAAAGTCGATGTATGGGTTTGTAGATAATCAAAGTGCTCTTTCAGCATTGAATTCAAAAGCTCCTGTGGGTGAGGACATTACGAAAAGTATACATGACATGAAATACTAGGATATGATGTTAGGATTATGTGGACTCCATCTCTTTGTCGTATATACAAGGTTTATGTGGATTCCATCTCTTTGTGGTATATACAAGGTTTATGTGGATTCCATCTCTTTGTGGTATATACATGAATGATGTGGTAAATGAACTGGCTACAAGGGTACAGTAATGAAGCAGTTGAATATGATTCTGTTCTGAATACTAAAAGAATTAAACAACATGGTTAAAATACGTCAACAGTGGGAAGTGGATAATGTAGAGTAAAGGTTAAGTAGTTATGTAGTTATGAAACTGTAAATTCTAAAACTTTACAGACTTTGCTTATGGTAAAGCTTCAGTAAATTATGATGCATGTATGATGAGACTTCATTTAGGATACTAGTATTATTGGCAAGATATTGAAGGAACTGATAGCATTCCTTGTAAACTTTGTGAGAAGGTAAACTCCCATACATTAAACCATTACATTATGGAATGCAACTGTTTTGCGCATTTTAGGTCCTTTAGGGGATACAGTATTATTGGTGTGATGCATTTTTTTTTTCTGAAGGAAGATGTTGTTAGCGATTTTATGAAATTGTTTCATGAACATCAGATTTGAGGAAATAGTTTTTATTTCTTTATTTCTTGATGTAATTTGAGCTTGTGTGGATGGGCTGGTTAGCAGGCTAACGAGCTCCTTTTCATGTAATTGTCAATAAACATTTTGAATTTGAGCACCACAAACTTTAATAGTTTCAGCCCCCACCACCAGAAGTCGTACAGGAGTTACAGTAAATAACACTTGGAGGGGAATTTTGTGCAAGGGGAAGAAGTAACCCTGGCCCAATTAGGACCCACATTTTCCATTCCAAACTAGTGGGTGTTGGCTTAGCTTCCCTGTTCCTTTCCCACTTTTCCAGCTTTCCTATTTTGGTCTTCACACATGTTAGGCAGCAGTAGCGGCAGCCTTCCTGCTAGCTCACTGTGTCCTTTACTACTTCAGGTGCGGATTTGGTGCCTTCAGAGGCGGTGCCCTGCAGAGGCTGGCCAGTCCCGTCACTTACCTGGCCATCTCGAGTGTGGTGGCGCTGGTGCAGGGGATGTTCTACACCTATGCCAATGCTACGCTCTCAACGGTCGAGAAGCGCTTCGGACTCCCTAGCAAAATATCTGGTGAGCCATGTTGAGTTGCTATAGGTAAAGGAACACACGTGATAGAAGTTTTACCTTTATGTTGCAGGAATTTGAGTAAGGAAACACTTGATCTTTTAGCACGTGAATCCCATCAGCATGTAATCCTAACCTGTTGCCACCTGTGCCGCAGGCCTGGTGACGACGGGGAACGACGTAATACAGCTGGTGTTGGCCGTACACATCACATTCCTGGCCGGCCAGGGCCACCGGCCTCGCTGGCTGGCTCTGGGTATGCTGGCCGCCGCCCTCGGCTGCCTCCTCGCCGTCATGCCTCATTTCCTCTTCGGAGCTGGGGACCTGGTGTCACTGGAGCAGGAATCCGGTAGCCTCCCCCTCCCAGCCATAAGTGAGTAGAACTTCTGATATAATGATATAGTTCCGTATATCTTCCGGTGACAGACATTGTTTCTGTTTTTTCTACCTTCATCTGCCCAGTATTCAAGGTTTTCCGTCATTCCTTTAATTTACTGTGGTTGGCTTGGAGAGAATTTTTTTTTTCCTGTACTACTGACACTTGTAATCGCGATCAAATAAGACGAGATGCTTCATACAGATTATCCCTGGGGATAGGGGGGAAATACTTACCATGTGTTCCCTGCGTGTCGTAGGCGCCCAAAAGAGGTGGGGGCTGGAAATCCTCCCCTCCTGTTTTACTTTTCCAAAAGAAGGAACAGAGAAGGGGTCAAAATGAGGATCTTTTCCTTTAAAGCTCAGCCATCTGTTCTTCATGCTATCTTGCTAATGCAGGAAATGGCTAATACATATGAAAGAATACATCTTTTTTCATTCTTGCTCGCCATTTCCCATGCTAGTGAGGTAGTGCCAGGAAGAGATGAAGAAAATGGGGTTGATAAGCGATGCCTTGTGGAATGTCTATGGAATATCTGGTGTGGAAGGAATGTTTAAAAAAAAGCAATGAGAACTTTTTATCATGGGGTGTAAGGTGCATGCTAGTGGGTAGAGTGGTTCCAGTTGAAGGTGGGTCTGTGGCAAGGATGTGCGATACCACCATGGCTGTTTAATTTGTTCATCAATGGGGTGGTGAGGAGGTAAATGCAAAGGTCTTGGAGATAGGAGCAAGTATGCAGTCTACACAGGGTGAGGGGTGCCTTGGAATTGAGTCAGTTGTTTGCCGACACCACAGCAGTGGTGGCAGATTCAAGTGACAAACCATACCTCTCTCTTACCCTATCATTAAAAGACTCAATCAACCCCTCTGATACCAAATACTGTCCTCAAACATTTCATTTCCAACATATCCACCCTCTTCCTTACATTTTCATCTACAGCCAATACCTTGCATTCACATATAACTGGGACTAACACACCTTTAAACATATCCATTTTTGTCCTCCTAGAGAGTGACCTCTCCTTATACAAAATCCTCCATGCTCCCAAATCCTTTATTACCTTAGTCACCCTATGACACCTCCAATGCCATGATTCTATTCACTGCTACACCCACATCCAGGTATCTAAAATACTTTGCTTTCTTTCATTTTTCTGTCTAAATTTATGCTTCAACTAACCCATCTCTCTGACTTTGCTTTTATTACATTTACTCTCAATTTTCTCATTTCAAACACTCCTTCAGGCTCAGACACCGTCTGCAGTTTCTCACTTGAATCCGCCACCAGTGTTGTCATCAGCATACAACTGACTCACTTCCCATGCATATTATTTTTTCATTACTTGTTCTCTGCTTTTCATGTAACAAAGAAGCACCAGTAAAAGATGAAGAACAGCCTTATTTGCTCACATTAAACCTCCAGTCATCATGTACAATGTTCCAAAACTGGATCCCCTACCCATAGCAAATTCACACTTACTTTTCTGTGGTTTTCCCTAACCACTTCATATGACCTGATTTAAGCTATTGGAAACAAGGTGCCCCTCTTTATAACATACTGCTCTAATGTGCTTTGCCCCATGCACACCCTTCTATATGTTCAGGCAACAATCAAAGTGTCTTTCACTGCATCCTTCCCTCTCATCCTGGGTTACCCTCTTCTTGTTCACTTCACTTCTGACACTTCAGTAATCATGACCATGTTATTGCAAATAAGATGTTAATAAGTAGAAAAATTGGAAGATGAACATACAACTTTTCAATCAACAGATCACAACACATAACTGTAAACCAGGCTATCTCCAGTGCCTCCACAGTATAAAGCTCATTCCCTAGGGAACTGTATTTGAACCCTTCCTGTTCTGAAGTCTTATATTTGATACTGACGCATGCAAGAGTTACAGTTTCATAACATCCTCTGCAGATGCTACTACAATAAGTATGAAAATCATATCAGCAGAGGATGCTGATAGGCTACAAAGAGACATATATAAAATCTTCTCTAGGCCACTGAGAACAACATGATTTTAAATATGATTCAGAAGGTAGTTCTATGCATACAACTTAACCTGCAAAAGACTCACCTTATTGACTGACAGGGAATGTGCTAACATGTTGACACCTTTACCAGTGAGGCCACAGTGAGAAAGATTAAGATGACTAAGGCCCTTTGCCTGCCGGCCAATAGGGTTACTTATGTGTATAGCACCTATAAGCAAAGACAAAAAAAAAAATTAGACATCTGCTGAAGAGATTAATCAAATAATTTTACCAATCAGAAAATCACCCAATTCATGCTGAATCTCTATCATCCTGTTACTCTTATGGTATAAGAGTGGTGGATGAATGGAATAAAATGAATGAAGACATGGTTAATGCTGACAGCATACATAAATTTCACAAGTTGTATGATACCAAATGCTCAAGATATGGGGCCCCACAATAGTAAAACATTCTCCCTGCACAGTACAAATAGGTAATTACAGGAACATTCTGCATGTAATCACCACCTCAATACACATGATGGCAATGTTCTTTGTGCACTTAAAGTGTTTTAATTCTAAATTCATATAACATTTATTTCAATAACACATGTCTTAGAAAGACATTTACTGAAGTGTGATCAATATCAATTTATAAAATCCAAATTTATGCATAAAGTATGCAAGGATTGACCAACTAGTTTCTAGTAGCTTTTTCACAAGAAAAAAATTGTAAGTCAAGAACTCCCCCCTTAAGTCTTAATCACTAACAGAGTACAAAAGCATACAAGCCACCTTGTGCAAAATATCAATATGGCTGGGACAGAACCTCATCCAAAACAAAGTTCTTCCATACCATACACTTTACACCATCAATGCCCTTGCATACATACTGCCTCATTCTTTTTACTATCCACCTTATTTCATTAACCATGTATTTCTTATACTGCCATTCCAAAATCATTGGTGCATCCTCATTTAAAGGATAATGCACTTGGGAAACCCTAATCAACCCAATTATCATATCAAGAAAGTAGTAGAAATTGATTGGCAGAAAGTATGCTTATATGCTAACAGAGGAAGAGCAACACAGAACGAGAAATCCTAGTTTGTAATAATGAAAAAAAGACACTGATATTTCAACTTAATGTTAATCCTACACCTAAAAGCTAGCAAAAGTAAAAGAAGGATAATACTCATAAATGCTGGTTTATGTGGCCAACTCCCATACACAATGGCCAAGTAAGCTCAATGAGGAACATGATTACATGTTATAATTTGGTTACTAGCAAATATAACTATCATTCTTAGACCACAGTTCATGGAGGATACTGATCTAGATCTAGATCAGCTTTAGTGGACTAAATCAATGAATTCATTTGTGCAATACACTGCAAAACACTACTACTATTCTTGCTCCAAGAGGACTTTCCACAAACTTCACTGGGAGGGATAAGTGTAAGGTAGAGGTCCTCATTTAGAAAGGCCCTCACATAAGAGCTGGGTGCTGCTGGTAAACCCATCAATGAATATGAGGAACATTACATGATGATGCTAAAGTGAGAGCACCACACAAACTGACCAGATTAAGACTCCAACCATACTGGCACCCATGTTTATTCCTACCACTCTGACCACAATTCATGCAAGCTCAAACTAGTTTTATAATTTTCTTAGTGTCAAAGGTCATGTTCCGGCATGAGTGATTACATCCTTGGAGATAAGCAACTTCTACACTCAGTTTGCTTCTGTAGACAGATTATTGACATTAAGTTTGTGCTGCCTATCTATTTCTTGTTAAAACATGGAGGGAAGAGTTGAGAGCATCAGCAATCAAGTAAGCAAAGAAACCAATAGGTAGACTACCTAACCTAGATGTCCATATAACTCAAAAGAGACTTGTAGACTACTTTAAGTACATGACCCACAGAAGGATATACTAAATCAACCGTGTGAGTTTTTGATGAGGCTTTAAAGAAGCTTCCATCAAAGTACAGAAGCCTTCATCTTGCCAATGTCCACAAAATAGCTCACAGACAAAAGCATCAAACAGTATTCCACAGTACTTTCAGCCATGGAATTGATTATTTACATACCTTATGATATCTTCCATCTCCCATCATGTTCAAAGTTTAGTAGAGAACACCATTTTAGATATCTACGCACATACTTAGTTTTACTGCAGAAGATGGACCAACACCAAAATATCAGTGAGAGCCAGCATCAGAATTCACCACAAAAGCAAAGACCTTTACTAAGTTTAGCCTTGGCAAACTGCTTCATTAGTCACCAGGATGAGCAACAACTGCAAAAAGGATCTTCCAACTGATCACTTTATTGAAAGTTCTAAAAATAGTGAAAACCAGGTTGTACATCTTTATGATGTAGGCTCTGAATTGGAGTAAGATCATTTTCCTTCTCATGGCAAGAATGACAGTGCATTGGGACATATTATGAAATGCTTTTACTTTGCTAAAGGGCTTGGTGCACAGAGTAAGTTTGTGCTGAAGCTCAATTAACAATAGCATTCACAACTGTCAAGTTCTTTAATTGCACAGCACCTGTCTACCAGTGTAAATACCTTCTGATGTATTTTCACTTTCAAGTTTTGGTTGATATGACTATTCGCCGCACACTGAAGGAACTTTATTTCAAACTGAGATGGAGACTAACCAATAGTCCTTTAACCCTGTACCTTAAACAATCATCAATTGACAACATACAGCTTTCTCTTTCTTTTTTCATACTTGATGGCCATTTCTCACATTAGAAAGGGACTTCTAGGAGCACATGAAGAAAGGCAGCATCTGCTCACATCCATTCTCTAACTGTCATGTGTAATGCACCAAAACCAAAGCTCCCTATCCACATTCTAGGCCTCACAACACATCACATGCCTTGGTTCAGTCCATTGACACTACATAGACTCCAATACCCCACATAGCTCTAATTCATGCCTTTCACCCTCTCGTATGTTCAGGCTCTGATTGCTCACAATCTTTTTCACTCCATCTTTCCCTCTCCAATTTGATCTCCCCATTCTCCTAGTTCTGTTCACTTCGGACATATATCCTCTTTGTCAACCTTTCCTCAATCATTCTCTCCATATATCCAAACCATTTCAGCACAACTCTTCAGCTCTCTCAACCACACTCTTTTTATCACAAACATCTCTCTCATACCCATTCTTTACTTACTCAATCAAAGCAACTCACCACATATTGTCTTCAAACGTTATATTTCCAACACACCAATCCTCACCGGCACAGCCTTAACTAAGCCCAAGCCTAACATCCATGTAATATTGGTGGTGCTACTATACCTTTAATCATACCCATTTTTGCCCTTCCAGATAATGTTCTCTCTACACCTTCTTCAGCACTCCCAACATATGATTCAATTTCACTTCCATGGTTCCATTCATGGCCATGTCTACTTCCAGGTATCTGAAACACATGACTTCCTCCAATTTTTCTCCATTCAAACTCACACCCCCAACTAATTTGTTCCTTAAATCAGCTAAACTTAATAACCTTCCTTTTATCCACTTTTACTCTTAATTTCCTCCTTTCACACACCCTTCCAAACTCAGTCACCAACTTCTGCAGTTTCACTCTCAAACCTTCCACCAGTGCTGTAAAACCAGCAACAATAACTGATTCACTTCCCGACTTCCGGGCCCTCTCATCCCCTTCAAACTGCATATTTGCATCTCTCCAAACTCTCACATTTCCCTCCCTCACCACCACATCCATAAACAAATTAAACAACCATGGTGATATCACACATCCCAACCACAGACCTACTTTCACTTGGAACCATTCACTCTCCTCTCTTCCTCACATTACATCCTTGATAAAAATTTCTCTTTGCTTCTAGCAGATTTTGTCCTACCTATCTATCTATCTATATCTCTGACACCAATTCCCTCTGGGAACTCCCATCAAGAGGTGACCACGGCAAGAGTTTCCACTTATCCCGGTCCTTATATCCCTCCTTCACATACACCATTTCATGCATTCTTCCTCTATTTCTCTCCCTTCAGTAGTCCTCCACCCTATTTGCCCATGTCACAGGTGGTCCTGCACTCACACAACCCTCTTTAATTGTACTGTCATACACTTTTTTTGTAAACTCCCAGTCTTGCATTCTTTCCACATGCCCAAGCCAACTCAAAGTATTACATTTCACCCATTCTACCACTCCACAATTCATTCCCTTTGCATTCCCTGCCATACTACATCTCTCATACACCCTTTCATTTCTTCATTCCATCTAGTCACACCACATGCTCTTCTCATATTGCTCATTTCCTCAGCCTGGATTTTTGACCTCTGTGACTCATTCCATTTCCATGTTTCAGCTGCATAGGTCGAGGTTGAGAGGACTATGCTGTTCCTTAATCCTTTCTTCACTTCCATACTTACACATCTACTCTTCATTATTCTATTAAGGGACCCCCTGACTCTTCTACCCTGTACTGCTCTCTCCCTTATCTCTCCTTTCATATCACCACACTTACCCAATACAGCTCTTAGATACTTAGATTCCCTCGCTTCTTCCTTCAAGTCTTTTTCCCCCCATATCCAGAGCACAATCTAGTTCACTTTCCTCTTTCACTCCAAATGGTTTTACAAAATCTATACTTTCACTTTGTTTCCTTTCAAACACCATAATTTCACTTTTACTTGCATTTACCTTCAATAGCAAACAACACAGTATCATCCACCATATTTCACTGCCACACTCCATCTCTGCACCCCTTTTCCCTAGTTTTGCTTTCATCCCACACAGTATATTCTTAAAACCTTCCATAAAGCATCTCTATCAACCCTATCATATGCCTTCTGCAAGTCCATAAATGCAATATAAAAATCCATCAGTTTCTCTCAGTATACCTCACACACATTTTTAAAGCAAACATTTAATCCACACACCCTCTACCACTTTTGAAACCACACTGCTCCTCCCCATTCTGATGCTCTGTACAAGCCTTCACTCTCTCAATTACTATCCTCCCATACAAATTACCAGGTACACTCAACAAACTTATAGCTCTGTAGTCTGAACAGTCACCTTTATCCCCTTTGACTTTAAAGAGTGGTACTATACATGCATTCCGCCAATCCTCAGGTACCTCACCATGATACACACCAAAAACCCTAACTGGCCAATCAACAACACAGTCACCCCTTTCTTAAAAAATTCAACAGCAATACCATCTACTCCAGCTGATTTGCCACATTTCATCCTTTATCAGGCTTTCACCAACTCTTCTCTATTCATGAAAACACTTTCAATGACTCTCTCACTTCACATACAACCCTGACCCAAACACCCTACATTTGTCACTATATCAACAATCCTTCAGAATACTCACTCCATCTCCTCCTCACTTCCTCACAACCTGTTACAACTTCAATTTTCTTATTTGTTTTCCTTTTTCGCACATTATCAAAATCCTTTCAAAACATTTTATTCTCCCTGAAGTTTACTGATACTCATTCACCCCAACTCTCCTCTGTCCTCTTTTTCAACCCTACACCTTCCTCTTCAGCTGCTTTCTCTCATACATCTCCCAAACACTTGCACTCCTTTCCAGTAAGTACTGCCCAAATGCCCTTCTTTTCTCTTTCACTAACAACTTTACTTCATCCCACCACTCACTACACTTTCTAATCTACCCACCTTCCACCATTCCCATGCCACATGCATCTCTTGCATATGCCAGCACTGCTTCCTAAATACCACCCATTCTTCGCCCACTCCCCTTGCTTCACTTATTCTCATCTTTTGCCATTCTACACTCAATCTTTCTCGATATTTCTTTACATAAATTTCTTTTACAAGCTCACTTACTTTCACCACCATTTTCTCACCGATATTGTTGCCTCTTTTCCTAAAACCTCTGTAAATCTTCACCCTTGCCTCCTCAAGAAAGTGATCAGACATCCTACCAGCTGCTCCTATCAGCACATTTATATCCAAAAGTCTCTCTTTTACATGCCTATTAATCAATAAGTAATCCTATAATGCCCTTCTCACATACATATATTTGTGTATGTCCCTCTTTTTAAATCAGGTATTCCCAATCACCAGCCCTTTTTCAGACAACTCCCAAGCTGTTCACCATTTTCACTTTTGATACCGAATATCCCATGCCCCAAATTATACCCATACCTGCCATATCACTCACTTTCGCATCCAAATCATCCACCACTAATACCTAGTCTCTTGCATCACAACTGCCGACACACTCACTCAGTTGCTCCCAAAACACTTGCCTCTCATGGTCTTTCTTCTCAAGGCCAGATGTAAAGATACTAATAATCACCCATATCTTGCCAACCACTTTCATTTTTACCCTAATCAGTCTACAATTCATTCCTTGACACTCATTCACATTCCCACAACTCCTGCTTCAAGAGTAGTGCTATTCCTTCCTTAGCTCTTGTCCTCTCACTAAACCCTGACTTTACTTATAAGACATTTCCAAACCATCCTTCCCCTTCCCCCTTGACTTTGTTTCACTTAGAACCAGAACATCCAGGTTTCTTTCCTCAAACATACTACCAATCTCTCCTCTCTTCTCACCTTGGTTACATTCACAAACATTTAGACACTCCAGCCTGAGCCTTCAAGGAGGATGAGCACTTCCCACTTGGCTCCTTTCTCTGAACCCGCTCCCTTTAGTCACTTCTATGACACACAGGAATATCTAAAATTCTATCCGTAGACAGATAGACAGAATTCGTCAAAGTCTTCTCACATGCAAATGACCTAACAATTACATCACAGCAACACTACACTGTACAACCAACAAAACAGAACAAGCAATACTAAAGAACAGAATCATAACACTGGTTTATCAAAACTAAATGACTGGATTCCCATTGAATCCCCTGACAAAGACGACTCCAACTTTCATCTTCATGCACCATAAAAAAAAAGCACAAAGATCTAACCGAGGAAGTCCAGAGGGAGGTAACAAATATGGCACCAAAATTAAGAAAGCTGAGTTACAGGGAAAGGCTGGAGGCTGAAAATTTACCTATCCTGAGATAGAAGTGAGTGAGGGGTGACCTGATCACAACATTCAGTTTTCAAATTAAATCAATGACACAGACAGTAACCAGTTCTACAGATGGAGGGATACAGCTACCTTAGGACTAACATGAAATTAATCAAGAAAATTATTAAAAACGTATTAATTAAAGCATTTATAGTAAATGATTAGAATAAAATGACTGAGGACATGGGTGCTGCAGAGAGCATTCATAAATTCAAGATGTTGTATAATAACGTTCAAGAGGTGAGGCACCACAAGGGTACAGTTCTCTCCCTGAACAGTACAAATAGCTACCTGTACCTGCATTATCCTGAATGATCAATAACTCCCAATCTACGAGACACAATCCATACTTGGCATCACATGTAGCACATACAAACAATCACTTCCCATAACAAGAGCATCAACAATGGCAATAAACAAACTAAATGTCCTCATAGCATTCACCAGCATCAATTTTGGACAGGAAAAATAATCCATTAGAAGTCAGCATCCTCAACAAACATTTCATCTGCTCCATTAGAAGCAATGCCTCACCCGCCTGTTCACCAAGCCTATCAAAGGCATATATAATAAAACTAAAAACACACAAAACAAAGCACATGACAATCACTGGCTGCTTATCATTCTTATTTAACCTCAGGACCACTATGTGAAAGGGTTCCAGTGCTATAACCCTAGGGTTCCCTATTAGGTAGTCCCTGCAGCTGCAAAACTGCACTACACTCAGTAGCAGGTACAGGATGAACTTTGAAGCAAGAAGGCCTTTGACAAGACTGTAATCTCTTTCATCAACTTGCAATGATACAGCCACACCAAAGGTGACTTCACTCATGGTGTAACCTCAACCAAGCTGAGCCCTGCAACACAAACCTGAAAAACCTGCAAAATGAAAAAATACTTCCAACACAATGGCACCTCAAAAAATTAGCACCTAATTTTAAAGCAACAACTTAAAATTGTAGCATCATCAGATGACCATATCATATACAAAGAGGATTAAGTGCCAACCAGTAAAACTGGTATTTTGTCCCAGGTCATAGCAGAAGTAATTTAGTCAAGAATTATTTCAGGCAAGACAGTTTAAAATGTGAAGGTAAAAACTGCATATCAAAGCATATGTTCTGCAAAATGAGGTGAGACAAGAAACCATTTCAGCATTATAGTATTATGTACATTACTTGAGGTAAATAATAACTTTTAGTAACAATAATACAGATCAATTATGACTACAAGTAAGACAACTGAGGGTATAATTTTCCTAAAAACAATGTTAGCAGTGTTTTACAAACAACCACAGGAGTAGATTTTATCAGAAAAGTATTGTGATATATTACATGATGCAAATATAGATACATATCTACATGTAAAATAATCTTTCATGTTACTTGGTTATTTGGGACCCATTCACCTGTCTTGCCATTTTACAAGATAAACTACAAAACATGCCCAGATGACAGACAAAGCCACAAATCCCATACCAGACTAGTTAAATGACATATGAAAAAATGACCTACACTAAAGCCAATATCATATACTGTAGGATCGAATCTCGATATTTCATTCTATTCATAAACTTGACCTAATATAAAATATCCACCAACTGAATTTTCTTCAGCATCAGATATACCACAATTTTCATTGTAATTAAATGGACATCACATTCAACTGATTCATACAAAGAAAAGCAAAACAATCACAGGGAATAAAATCATCGAGATTGGACACCCAATTAGCAACCCAAGCTATGACAGGAAGAAGTGGCAAAATAACACAGCTCCCCACAATAGTTAAATAATTTCCCAGCCAACCACAGAACAGGAGAATTTGCAAAAAATGGTACTGCAATGGAATAACTGCAATTAAATTTGTAACAAACCCCCAGCCACCGGAGACAGCTTGGCAACCAGGCCGCACAGAGTGTTTAAACCTGTTGGGAGGAAATACATGGGGGAACAATAATTATTTCTTAATATATCTTTTCACCACTTAAACTATCTTTGTCTTACATGTTGCTTACCTCCGATCACATTAAGTATCAACAAATACCATTAACATATGACAAGAAAAAAAAGCCATCAAGAAAAAATTTCCTGTAATTATATCTATCTATTGTAATTATATTTTTCCAAATACCCAAAATAATGATAAAGTAAAAAAGACTTAAAATCATAATTTCATTCAATAAAATTTTCATAATGAAACATAAAAATTTTCTGTATAATGTCATCAAGGTCCAAACACTTACATGTAAATGCAATATTTTGAACACCAAAATCATGAAATCTATTCTAACCTACATAATAATACTTAGGTTAGGTTAATTTAGGTCTAGCTAGACAAGTCTGCTCAAGTGCTTATATATATTGAAATTTCAATGCAACTGAATTCAAGCAGCAACAAAACACTAGGTCCTAATACATCTGTATGTGATAGCAAAAGAGAACAAAAATTTATGGATTATTGTGGCAGGAGTAGAAAGACATAAAGATCTTTTAAAAAGGGAAGACCTGTAAGTAAAGTAATGGTGTAGCTAGAGAGGTGCAAGTAATGTCAGTCAAGGATTTGAACCAAAAATATTTATCAAGTCTATGGTATTACTTTCAATTCTAACTGGCAAATCATTCCATACAGTAACTATCCTGCTGAAGAAAAAGTACTTTCGCCTCATTACTATGAGTGAAATCAGAAGAACCTATTCTTAAACAGCTTGTTAAATTAAGATCATCTAAGCCGTTAATGATCTTGAAAACTTGTATTAGATCACCTTCAACCTTCTCTTTTCTAAGCTAAATATATGTAATTCATTTAGTCAGCTCTCGTAGGATTTGTTTCTCAGGTCAGGATGACCAAATCTGAACACAATATTCAAGATGGGGGAATACTTGTGAGCTTCAAAATGAGGATAATTTCCTGTGAGTTAAATTCAAAAGTCCTTCCTATGAATCCAAGAATTTTGTTCATCCTTTCTACTGCTTTTGTGCATTGCTTGCCTAGCTTTAGGTCACCAAAGATAATTAAACCTAAGTCCTTTTCCTCACTGACCTATTGTAGATCAAATTCATATAATAGCTTCCCTTTTCATTCTTACTATCAATATGTAAAACTTTGCAACTGTCAATATTAAGATTCATTTACCACCTGCTAGCCCTATCCATTAGTTGGTGTGTCAGTTTGAAGCTGTCAGTTTGATGCCTATCAATTAGCATAAAATCAAATAATGCTCTTTTTTTTCAAACTAAGTATTCTCAATCACCAGTCCTTTTTCAGCACACAGCTTCACAAGCAGTACACCATTCCTATTCACCTGACTGAATACCCCATGTTCCCCAATTATACCCTCAATTACAACATTTTTCACTCACTCCAGTGACATCTGTATATATATCATCTGTTCTGGATACCATTTCCCTTAAGCAGGAAACAGCAAAAATGAGTGGAAAATATGTACACAGTAAAACCTCAGTTATATAAAATGCTACGGGAAATCATTCATTTCAGATAACAAAAATTACGGTTATTCAAGGTATACTTTAAATATATCAAATAATTTCGAGATTCCCTATCCCTCACTTTATACAGAGATTTTGTTAGTGTGAAGATCTTGCACAAAGAGGAATTGCATATAGCATTAGTGGATTCTCCAGTTATCTTCACGTTATGTAGCTTCTGACTTTAAATATACTTATCTAGCCATCCAGTATTTGCTTGAAATGGCTTTGCATCTGCTACAATCTTCTTTACATAAATGCTCATAAATCTACAGAGCTTTAGATCTGAGCTGAAGGTTACTAAGGCCGCTTTTGTTCTTCATCTCATGTTCTAGGTATAACAAGAACATTTTCACCATAAGTGGATTTCTAACCCTTTCGGTTACCTTAGCAGACAATGGAGTAGAGTAGACAACAGCACTTCAAATTTTCTCAGCATTCTCCTTTATGATGCAAATTGTAGATTCACTCAGGCTGTAAACACGACCAAGCACTGAAGCTGGTGAGGTAGTCGTAAGATTTCTAGCTTCAATTCTAAGGTTAGAGAGGTTCTCTTCAGTTTAACTGCTAGTTCTGAGGTAGAAGGAGATGTTATTGGACATTTGTATGCCATGTTAACAAACACAAGCAAAGCTGGTTGCAGGAAATCACATTAGCAGGAATACCCAAATCCCACAAACAGCACATCCACACACAACGGTGGTAGCTGTGAGACACCCAACAATGAGAATGTGGCAAGCTCCACCCATAACCCATGCTTTACTCCACCTGCCAACCCTCACTGAAGTTTTGGTACACTTCCTACAACACTGATGCTCCCTCATCAGTATCTGTGCATCATAAGATTTCTAGCTTCATTTCTATGGTCAGAGAGGTTCTCTTCCATTTAGCTGCTGATTCTGGGGTAAGAAAAGATGATGCTAGAAGTTTAGATGCCATATTTACAAACACAAACACAGCTGGTTGTAGGAAAACCTCATAAGCAGGTACACTTAAATTGCACACATAGCACAAATCCACACACAATGGATTCTCACAAAAGTTTTGGCACACTTTCTACTGTACACATATTTCAAAATATTTTACCTAATTGTAAATATTTTACATAAAGGACATACCAATACTTTTTTCATATATGATGGCCATTTCCCCCATTAGCAAGGTAACGTTGGGAACAGACGAAGAAAGGCCATATCCACTCACTAATTCATATAT
>JAUUDZ010441558.1:0-13110 GCA_032361705.1 Panulirus versicolor
CTTGTGTGTGTGTGTGTGTGTGTGTGTGTGTGTGTGTGTGTGTACGTATCTGGAGTTTGTGTTGAAGGGAGAAGGCGTCATGGAAGTCCCTGGTTTACGGGAGTTTGGCAATTTCGTGCTGGGGGGGACGTGGTCGTGGGTCACATGGTTGAGGATGCTGCAGCAGGCGGGCGTTGGCCATGCCTCACGAGGGCCTTCCTGGAGGAGGATATGGGAGATGAGGCACCACATGGCCGGGACCTGGTCATGTACCAGGGTGGTACCCTTGGCCAGTAGACTGCTTGAGGGTCACATTGCTTGACTGCTTCAGGCTGGTAGTGAGAGCCACTGTGGAGTCGATCATCTAACTCTCGTCATCTGGCATCGCTGGGGAGGCGTCGCAGGCAGGAGGACCTCTGGAGGGTTGTAGGGGATCTTTGACCTCCTGTTGTGAAAGTCAAGAGTCATCCATAACCTGTGACCTAGATGGTGAGACAGAGCCACCTAAGGTCACATGAGGTACTATGCAGATATTCATATACCTGGTTAGGTCGAGCTGGGTCATAAGGTTAACATCCGCGTAGGGTCACTTGGAAATGATGCCACAGTGTCCTGACCTTCGACCTGACCCCAAGAATGAGGTCAAAAGTCAGGCCATCGTACCCAAGGATCGTACAGCCTTGTTCAAGAGGATAAAAACATTTCATTCCTGTCCTCCACTTCCAAATCAAGAAAAAGAGAAAAGGACGTAACAATGTCTGTATAGTTACCAGAATTAAACTTACATTCGTTCAAGTCCTCACACTATTATAAGTATATTTCGTGAGTGTCTGTGTTGTCTCAACCTTTAACATGGGTTCACTGGTCGGAAGCTCCTCTGTACGTCTTTCTGATCTGTTTCTTCCAGCCGGGTGCACTCAACATCGGAGCTGAAAATGTCTTATCTTCTTTCGTCACTTGGCTCTCCAAGTTCTTCGTTTGTTCATCAAGGTCCATCACCCAACTGGACAGTCGCGGAACACAAAAGTAATGGCAGGTCATACAGTTGTCATATCATGGAGTCGGGGTCAAGGATGAACAGAAAGGACAGAGTGAGAGAGGTGGCAGTAGAGTGGTCTGTTAGGGGAAAGTGGTGTGGGGTGAGGAAAGGGAAGGCTAGCATGAGTATGACACTCATTTTCCAGGTGAAAACTGAAGTTTAGTCACAGAGAACTTCGTGCAGTTCCTGGATCCTGGCGCCTCCAGGAGGGAATGAGGATCCTGACCTGAGAAGTGAACTCTCAGGGGAGGACCCGGGAGTGATCATGAACTCCTCGATCTCTGCCAGCCAGAAGGTAACGCGTCCAGTGTCCCTGAGCTTAGCGACACCTCAGATGAGACAAGTCTTCCGCCAGCGGCCCAACATATCCCACCCGGAACACCTGGCGGCTCTGCACCGTGGAGTTCGAAACACTAAACTAGAAATCACGGCCGATCTGGACAGGGAACGGGAGGCGAACGACGCTCGAATTCGAGCAGTAGCAGCAACAGCAGAGCAAATGTCCGAGACTTCGTCAGTTACGCCCGACGGTACAGCAAAGTTCTCTCCACCGTTAGTCCTCCCTCAACACCCAGATGGAGATGTGGAGGACAACTGAAGATCCATTTGTGAGATCGTATCAGTGATGGACACGGATGTATGTAGCAGTAGTTCGTCCCTCTTGTGGCCCCACGCCCGAGGTAGGGACCAGGAAGAAAACGCTATGAGGAAGTGATCGTCAACGACGAGGCTGTGGATGAAGCCAGTGCTGACCCCAGCCCCACCTCAAAACCTGGACCACCTCAATACCTGGACCACCTCAGTACCTGGACCACCTCAGTACCTGGACCACCTCAGTACCTGGACCACCTCAGTACCTGGACCAGTTGACATAAGCTGCACCTTAGCATCTGGACCAGACGCATTCCCAGCCTCCTTCCGAAGAAGGGGTGGCCAGTCATGAGGCAAGGCCCTGCGCATCATAAGGACAATCTCAAGGGCCACCTCCATCCTTCAGACATCCTAGAGCTGGCCGAAGTGGCGCCAGTTCGCAAGGGAGGCAGCAGGAGAGTACCCGCAGTCGGTTAGTATCACCCCGTAGCTCCTTACCTCACGTGGGATCAAAATATTTGAGATGATCTCGAGAAAACAGCTCACCATCCACCTTGATGTGAACCACTACTTCAGTCAGGGTCAACAGAGGTTCCGGAAGATAAGGTCAATCTTAAGTCAATGTCTGGCCCACACTCAGGATCGTCTGGGAGTGGACCAATCTTTCATGTTTCCTCTCACAAGCCGGCAGTGAGGCCGTCCGTGTGAGGCAGAGCCAATCCTGCATCTACGCTCGTCCTCAATTGCCTTTGTAGTCTCAGCCAACACAGAAATACGCCTGTCAGACGTAATGTGCCGCGGTGTCGCACGGGCCAGAGGCCATCACCATGACTTACCATGCAACGGAGAGGTATAGGGGGATGGGGATGGGGTAGGAGGAGATGGGGTAGATGACACGTAGGGGTGATAGGTGTATGTATAGGCCTAGTAGGCCTACCTGGTGGGTGTTTGTGGTGGTAACTATACACATCTTGACATTGATCTCACGTGGTTAGTGACAGGTGAGGTGTGTGTGTGTGTGTGTGTGTGTGTGTGTGTGTGTGTGTGTGTGTGTGTGTGTTCATATGATGTATTTTTGTGTGTGTATTTGTTGTTCATCTGAACTCGTGTGTTTACTGTTGTTTTTCTGGTGTGTTTGTGTATCTGTGCTGAGATTGTGTGTGTGTGTGTGTGTGTGTGTGTTAATTTTGTTTTTGTTTTGCTCATTTTTGTTGCATTGAATAGATTTATGTAATTGTTATATATTCCATCACTATCTATATACTAACATTCCACGACACATACGCATTCATACATACACGAGCACAAACATACAAACACAGGCCCACAGAATCACACATACACACGCACACATACACATATGATAATGTTCAAGAGAAGGGCCCCTTACAATTCATATATGTAATTACATATACGTAATTACACACACACACACACACACACACACACACACATTAACCTTGTACAGCAACACATTAGTCCTACAATTCCAGTACGCAACAAGTGGCTGGCTACACAGAGAGCAGATAATGCTCCTTATCTGAGGTACCTAAAAATGAACTTAAGGCGATACTCTCAAAATCTTCGTGTGTGGAGATCGACCGATAAGACTTGAAGAGGAAAATCAATTTTGATATTGTGTATATATTATTAACACAACCAGGGGAAGACATGTGTAGTCCGGTGTACAAATGCAGAGGAATGAACTCCAAAGAATGTAGCAATAAACACTACTACCACTACTACTACTACTACTACTACTACCACTACTGATGATGATGATACTAATGAAATGCATTAACTGCGGCCAAAGGCTGAAAATATATAGAGAAATCATATACACCATAAACAGTGGGACTATGAAGAGGAATGGCAGGATAAACAGACAGTCTATTCTTCAACACTGGAGGGACCGTCTACTTGGGAGGACAGTCTACTGGGGGGACAGTCTACTGGGGGGACAGTCTACTGGGGGGACAGTCTGCTGGTTACTGATGATGTTCACAGTTGTTGGGCTTGGGACTGTCCTTATAGTAGCCTGTATGTGGTTATTGTGCCGAACTGCAACTTGGGGACGAGGGATCTCTGGTAGCAGGAAGTGACGGTGACGATAATGGTGCAGTAGCATTTTCTTAGACTGTGATGGTTGGAGAGGTGGGAGGACCTGTGTGTTGAAGGTCTCTTGATAAACAATGTAAAGGTGATCCATGTGATCCTTCATGCCGTTTTCTGTACCTTCTCCAGCAGCCTCCGTCGTGCGGTGGATAGGAAGGAAGACCAGGTAGTGAGGCTTTGTGCCAGCCATGTACCTGTGGGTACCTGTGATCGCAAGACATCTGGGCTTCACTTAGAGACACCTGTGGTAACCTGTAGACACCTGCCATCAGCTGTAGATGTCTGTAGTCAGCTGTAAACATCTGCCATCAGTTGTAAACATCTGTAGACATGTATGATCTGATGTGCATCTGGGACGCTTGACAGTGGAGTCCCGTTATATTGACCGCTCGAGTTGTTTACCATCCACGAGAGAGAGTATGATCATCATAGTCATCATCATCATCATGGTCGTCATCATCATCATCATGGTCATCATCATGGTCATCATCATCATGGTCATCATCATGGTCATCATCATCATCATCATGGTCATCATCATCATGACTCCACTGTCAATCGTTTCTTATCTCTTCCTCGCCTTTCTTCATCTTATCGTTATTGTTTCCTCATTCTCGTGTTCAGCTGTGGTTTTATAACTCTTGCATTATTGACCTACTTCTTATAAGGAAAACGATAGTCAAGAGCCTCACTGTTGAACCGATCTTAGAATCTTCATTTGTTTTTATAATGATTATTACTTCTTGAGCACGACGGTACGACTTCTTGAGCACGACGGTACGACTTCTTGAGCACGACGGTACGACCCTTGAGCACGACGGTACGACCCTTGAGCACGACGGTACGACCTTTAACCACGACGGTACGATCTTTAGCACGACGGTACGATCCTTCAGCACGACGGTACGACCCTTGAGCACGACTGTACAACCCTCGGGTGTGACGACACAGCCTTAAGGGTCAGGAGAAAGGTTAAGCTATCATGCCCAAGGGTCATGACCTCCTACTGAAAGGTCATAACAATGCAGTCTAAGGGTTGTAGCGTTACTTACAAGGGTTGTAACTTCGTGTTTATGGAGCTAACGTATAGAAGTTTTTGGGAAGCAATGTTGCTTATGGATCTACAGGACACAGTTTGTAGAGATACAAATATTTAGACAAGATTTTTGAATAAGGTATTCTAACTTTCTGATGATATACCTAATCATATATATATATATATATATATATATATATATGGATAGATAGATAGATAGATAGATAGATAGATAGATAGAATAACGTTTTATTTACTTTTGATATTAAATTTTCGGACAAAACAAGAAGTGTTTGTGCATCGCAAAATTTTCGAAATTCTAATTCTTCTATCCCACTCATACAATCCTTCTGAAAGTGTATTTACAGAAGAAAAAAAAAGATGTGGACTTTAACAGTAAACAACAGTAAACAAAATATCAGTCTACCTCATTCAATATCTGGTCAAGATAGTAAACAATCGACGAGGCAACAAGAAACACCAAAACAATAACACATCAAGTCTGTTATGTACTCCGAACTCTGAAGGTTTAGCATCCGAAGATTCGAAATAAAGAATGAACCGCTCGACCCGATGCTTCACTAACCTGAATCACTAGGCATCTCTTTGAAGGAAATGTTCTTCCTCATTATATTATGAGGAGTGGGTTGTGGTCAGGAGGTGGACCGGCTCACCTTGGCTTACCACCCGTCAGGCTTCGTGTTTATTCAGCCATATATGAGAAAGCGTTGTTTGTGTCGGACGTCTCGTTTCCTTGTCTCGCTCATTCGTTCATCCGAGCTTGTGCCGGGTGGCGGAATGTTGCCCCACTAACCTTTTACAGTGGAATTTTATCACTTCGATACAATGATAACTTCTTATACTTTACGGTAAAGTAATAACTCCGAAGACACAGAGTTATTTCACTTCAACAAGTATTCGTAATACTTAAATCTGGTTACTTAAGGTATTAAACTATCGTAAACAAAAGACGTAATCATCGTAAGAAAGGGGATAAACTCTTCCTGCCAAGGGACTCAACTGTCGTACATAAAATGCCAGAGTGATGTACTCGGAAGGTTGGAGTATCGAATACACCGGGTAGGACTATCGTACTCTGGAGGCTAAACTAACGTTACCTTCTCAGCACCACTGTCTCCTGCAGTCTAATGGCTCGACTTACTACTACGCTGCTTCCCGCAGAAGCTGTTGTGTCTAATAATCCATTTATCCAACATAATTGAGAACCGGACGAATTCGGATCGGCAGAAAATTCGGTTAATGTACATTAAAAAAACGCAAAAGACTCAAAAACAAATTATGTTAATCTGGGCTGTGTACTCACCCTTAGGAAGATGTTGTTGGTGCACATGAATGTGGCCGGTGTACACTAATGTAGACTTGATGGCTTGGGAGGTGAAGGTGAAGGTGAACATGAGGTGAAGGTGACGGGACTGGCAAATCTCTTTTCACCAATTATATCTAATTTTCTAACGTCAGGTCGTGACTTATACTTTCTTAACCATCTTGACATAAACAAATTAACCTTTACCATAATCACTCAGTGGCTACACCTCGCCTCGCCCTGAGCCACTCCTTCCTCTCTGGTCTGTGAGCTAACTCCGCTTCGTCTGGATGCCAGCAGAACACATCACAACCTCACTAGAAGACTCACTATATTCTCCAGGGTCTTCACGACGCATCGTTACTGGCTAACGAGGTCATACGATGGGTCACCATGTAGTCGTGTTGATGTACCATGCACAACACAGTCACCTCCGGCCTAACTGACGCTTGGTGACAACAACTTGTCAGAACGTAAACAAAGTTCGGGTTCCGGTTTAGTTCAGTTCGGTTCAAAATTTCAGATTGAGTCCGGTATTCTTCCGATGTGCAGAGCGTTCCTCATTGTCGGAAATACAATTTTTTCGGTTATCGGATATCGGATGTGACACAGGTGAACAAAACTTTCCACTTGAGCGAGGCGATCGCGTCGCTAGAAGCTTGCCAGCACCAGTGGCCTGCTCTGCTCCGGGACTTTTCCAACTGAGGTTCACGCGGTCCGAAGCAATCGAGCCGCCGTAATGAACCAAAAGTGTAAAATGAGACAAATGGTTTTGAAGCTTTCGGAACAGTGGTCGAGGCAGTGCGAGACAATCTTCCCTCCATCATGAATCATGTTTCAAATGACATGAACATGTTTAAGGACCAAGATGGCCACGACATTGGTCAAGATGGCCACGACATTGGTAACGTTGACGTAGGAATTATTTTGATTCTGAAGTAAGGAGATCCTACACTCCTGGCAGGATGTTCATTTCTGTAGTCTCACCAGATCCTTCCGGTACGAAGCCCTCGTGAAAGATTCAGAGGTTCAGAATTCCGACATCACTTGGCTTCACGTTCCTCGACGCCTTGTTTCCTCGGCTGTATCGTCCGGTTAAGCCAGGCAGAAGAGATATTCCTTATAAACAATTTATATAAAACTTTTGTATTGTTGATAACATGAAGCACTGGCTGCTGTGGAGGTTTGAGGTTTGTGTAGTTTGTAGATGATGCATAATATTGGCTGATGGTGACGTTAATGACTCTACAACCACTAATGATTGTGGCGATTGTGAATGTGAGAAACGTTATGTTCAACGAGACTGATTCCTATAGAATTGCTTTAGCACATGACGTTAATCTGCCTCGTTGACTGTAAGAGATTTATATGATTAGTTTAACGAAGATAGTTCAACGTAAGTTCTTATCTCCCAATATCAGGGCGACTGGTTCAACAAGAAAAATATAGTGTGTGGTTTAACGAGGAAGATTCCTGTGGCTGTTTAACGTGGAGGAACTTAAGATTGGTTTAACATAATGCTGATCAAACTGCCTTAACCCACCTGACTTACAAAGACTGGTTTAACATGACCAGCTGGTGAGAACTGGTTTATATCTGATAAACCTGGTGATCTTACAGCCTTACTTGACCGGTTTAACAAGATGGTTAACTTAATTGACTTCTAAACACTGAATAAAAACTGTTTAAGAAGAAATTTGTATCTAATTTCAGCCAGACATAATCTGTACTGAAGACAATAGACGGAAGAAGAGAATGTGTATCATTAAACAATTACGTTAATTACTGCCCAGGAGGAGGAGGAGGGCGTGGTTGTGTTACTGTGTTGGACAAACAAGATGTTAGCCTGATGCTCACTTAAGCCAGTACATGTCTTGCCCAACCCAATCCACTACACACACTCATACAATACAGGTTCCCTTGTATATTGTATTACTACAGCAGGAGCGATACATCCCATGTATTACTGGGATATGTACTTATCTAGTAAAGGCTGGATTCCTGGTTACTCTTGAAGTACACTACTGGGTGTCTGGTTTCTCATGAAGTACACTACTGGGTGTCTGGTTTCTCATGAAGTACACTACTAGGTGTCTGGTTTCTAGATGATGAACCTCTCTGGTTTGGTTTCTACGTTACTCTTACCCATAATTCTGTGTTTCTGAATACTTGACTGTGTTATCTGCTATCTAGATATTGTTGTACATCACTTACAACCTGTCATCAAAGTACATCATTCTGGTCTCCTAGTATCTATAGTACATTACACTCAGCTATCAACAACCGTATTATTGTAGTACAGTAGTGCATGACGACGGCATCATCGTAAGTTTGTATGACTGTATCACTGTATTAATTCACATCAATGTTGGTTCTATAATCTTTATAGTATTGCATCCAGGACCCTTCAGTTAGCGCTATTATAATGACGAGAGACGCGTTCCATGTAACACTTATGTTGTCTGCAACACAGCAGGGTTAGCGAAGACGAAATCAAGTTATACAAGTGTTATAAATGGCATAGAAATCAAGCTAGAAGCCTGGGTCTTATGTCTCTCAGTTGTTTAAATCTTATAACAAGTAACACAATTCAGGTCAAATTCAAACTATCGTTAAACCATTCAGTTTCTTACACTCCGGGAAGGAAGTGCTTAAAGTTTCCTGAGTATCTGATTTAAAGTGTTCAAATTGTGATCGAGCTGAAGATGAAAGTGTTACGCCAGACAACGAACGTTACGAACAAACGTTACGAACGTTACGGACGGACGGACGGACGGACGGACGATGGGCGTCATGCGGACGACTACGACGAACTTAAGCAACCCCTAAATACTGGCCGTATGACGCAGGTGACAAACCTTCCAATAATTTCTCGACTATTTCCTGTACCTCAACAGCCCTGTATCTAACGTGCGGTCTGTTATCTGCTGGTGAACTATTCACTTGTGTCAGGCCACGAGCCGTTATCTTAGGGCCGTTCGTACAACAATGGGACATTATCTTCGTCAGGAGAGCAGCTGTAGGAGCGGTAGGAGGGGCTGTGTCCGGGGCACTAGACCAGGGGCCATGTGGTGCCCACGTGCTGGTTTGTTATGGTAATCAGCTGATCGTCCGAGAATCAGCTGATCGTCCGGAAATCAGCTGATCGTGACTGGAACTTGCAAAGGTTTGAGCGGGACGACACGCCAGGGAAAGATGTGAATGGGAAGACTAAGGGCGAGGCGGTGATGAGAAAGACGAAGTAAAAGATGAAAAATACTATACAAGGAGAGTCTGTGTAATAGATAATGTTCACATATAACAGATGCAGCCATGTCAAGTTTGATACGAAGACAAAATGAACAGAACCGAACCTTAAAAAAAGTGGCATACGAAACGACAGAGGCAGGAAGGACACAGAATAATAGACATAATAACCTAATGATAATACTCTACCAAAGGCTTCTTACTCTCTCGAGGTCAGAGGTCAGGGTTTCAGGGTCATCGCCTTGACCCCCGGAATTAAGACTTCCATGACAGATCAAAGGGTGGAGTTAGTACTGTATCTGATATAAAGAACCATTGAAATACTATCTATAGATAGTATCACAGAAGAAAGAAAAACATTCTAATCACCTAATTAGCCAAAGCTGATGTAACAACCTGAAAACTAGGGATGGTTTCCCTGGCCAGATTCCGTAGCCTGCTGCGGGTTCTGTGCAGGTTGCTACAAGAAGGGAATGTCATGATATATTTCCGGCAAGTAAATCAATGTATCTTTTTTGTGGGGAAGAAGTGGGGCGGGGGGGGGGGGGGGTAGGTAAGGGATGAGGGGGAAGGCAGATACTTAAATTAGAAACTGGTGTATTGAGTGTAGACAGCCGGTTTGGCTGGAAGATACACAGTTGAGGTGGTGTAGATGATATAGAAGTCTGAGGTCATGATGTTGATGATGTAAGTAAACATGAAATGGTTGATGACCATCATGGGCTGGACAGCTCCACACTGTGGACACGCAGATGAGTGGGGGGGACATAAACATAGTCAAGATACGTCAGATGTACAGGGAGGTGTACGTACACATACTGTGGTCGTACATGTACGTGGGTCATGGATGGTGTCAGTAACACTGTGGTCGTACATGTACGTGGGTCGTGGATGGTGTCAGTAACAATGTGGTCGTACATGTACGTGGGTCATGGATGGTGTCAGTAACAGTGTGGTTGGTATACCACGTTGAGTGTGACTGACAGGAACCTGAGCTGTTCACTTGTTCATGGTTGGGTTTTGACGTTAACATTGGTAGGTATAGGACTGTGGTGATGGTATGGTGGTGGTAGGTGGTGGTGGTGGTGAAGGTGGTGGTTGTGGTAGGTGGTGGTGAAGGTTGTGGTGGGTGGTGGTGGTAGGTGGTGGAGGTTGAGGTGGGTTGTTTTGGTGGTGAAGGTGGTGGTGGTGGTTGTGATGGGTGATGATGGTGGTGGTGGTGCTGTGGTGATGGTGGTGCTGTGGTGATGGTGGTGATAGGTGGTGGTGAAGGCAGGTGGAGGGTGTGCACCAGGTCTGACCTGCTCCACCTGCCGTGTACAGCCAGTTTCTCGGGTGGCCGTCATAAGTCCCCCCCCTCCCCTCCCCTCCTCCTCCACACCTCCTGTATGCCCATAACTGAGCCAGCTTCTCTCTGGATTGATCCACAGACGTACAACCCCCCCACCCTCCCACCCCGTGTTCCACCCACGCCGCGCTCCTCATGCTACTCGCTTCCACCCGCCTCATTTTTTCCCCTACCATTCCTCCCAGTTTGTGTCACCCAACCCACTCCCTCCAGCCACCCACCCACCTGTGCCCTCTCCCTTGACCCTTTCAGTCTCCCCGTCTCCGCCCATCCCTCCCCACCGCCTCCACCCACTTTTATTGCTCTCCCACCCTGGTGTTTCTCCCCCCACCCTGGTGTTGCTCCCCCCACCCTGGTGTTGCTCCCCCACCCTGGTGTTGCTCCCCCCACCCTGGTGTTGCCTGCACATTATACTCCGTTCTCCACTTCTCCATTAGTGCTAACTACCAACACTCCTTGCCGTACCCTCTCCTGTCTTACGTCAGTGTGTGTCCGTGCTGCCCGAGTGTGTCCGTGTTGTCCTTATTAGCCCATGCTGCCCGTGTGTTTGTCCGTGTTACCCTCGTCCGTGCCGTCCGTGTTCTGGCCGTTCCCGGGATGGTGGTGAGCCGTGAGGGGTGGCAGTGTGGTGGATGCGTCAGTTGGCGGGCCATTACAGTGAATGTGGTTGTGTGGTGGGGGTTGTGGCTTGCAGCAGTGGGTGGGTGGGTGGGTTAGATGAAGGGATTGTGGTTAGGTTAAGGGGAAGTGCAGTGGACGAAGCTGTTGTTGTTGTTGTTGGTCGAGGAAATGCAGTTGTGGTTAGGTGTGAGGAAGCACAGTTGAAGGGGTCGTGGTTGCAGTGGAGGATGTGGAGTTGAAGATCTTGTTGGAGGGGAGAGAGTTGGGCTGAGCGGAAGATGTGGTGTTTATGTAAGATTCGCTGGAGGTGAGGAAGGCCAAGACGTGTTGCTTGTTGTCATTCATGATAACATCTTGGTATGTCCCATCAAGTGTTAGCATGCAGGAGCCTGGCTGATGGTGGTGGTGGTGGTGGTGGTGGTGGTGGTGGTCACATCACAGCCTGGCTGGTGGTGGTTGTGGTGGTGGTGGTGGTCACACCAGAGCCTGGCTGGCTGGCTGGTGGCTGGTGGTGGTGGTGGTGGTCATATCACAGCCTGGCTGGCTGGCTGGTGGTGGTGGTGGTCACATCACAGCCTGGCTGGCTGGCTGGTGGTGGTGGTGGTCACATCACAGCCTAGCAGGCTGGCTGGCTGGCTGGTGGTGGTGGTGGTGGTGGTCACATCACAGCCTAGCTGGCTGGCTGGTGGTGGGTGGTGATGGTGGTCACATCACAGCCTGGCTGGCTGGCTGGTGGTGGTGGTGGTGGTCACATCACAGTCTGGCTGGTGGTGGTTATGGTGGTGGTGGTGGTCACATCACAGCCTGGCTGGTGGCTGGTGGTTGTGGTGGTCACATCACAGCCTGGCTGGCTGGCTGGTGGTGGTGGTGGTGGTGGTCACATCACAGCCTGGCTGGCTGGCTGGCTGGCTGGTGGTGGTGGTTGTGGTGGTCACATCACAGCCTGGCTGGCTGGGTGGTTGTGGTGGTCACATCACAGCCTGGCTGGTGGTTGTGGTGGTGGTGGTCACATCACAGCCTGGCTGGCTGGCTGGTGGTGGTTGTGGTGGTCACATCACAGCCTGGCTGGCTGGTGGTGGTGGTCACATCACAGCCTGGCTGGCTGGCTGCTGGAGGAATGTGACGGGTTCAGGGTGACGCACCAGCCACGGTCAGCCAGGCGTAAAATAAAAATGTTTTGGGGATACGATTTGTCGGAGACATTGTCATCATTCGTGGCGGGTCTCACCAGGAACTCCCTCCCTCCTCGTGACCCATAGATCGGATCGGCGCTCTGGGGTGGCCTTCCCCTGCACTCCTCGTCTAGGTACAGGCATCTCGCTGCCTTGTGTAAACTGGTAAATATTGGTCGTGTCGCACAGGCGGTAAATATTTACCCGTGCCTTACATGCGATAAATCCCGCCATTATGTACAGGACTTGGCGGAGGTACTTTTGGCCGTGTGTGTGTGTGTGTGTGTGTGTGTGTGTGTGTGTGGCAGGGCGGGTGTTGTGTTGTGGTTCTGATGCAGATGAGTTGGTTGTGATGAGGTAGGCTGGACGGAGGTTGCTGTGTCAGGTCCCCGGAATGAGGGGTGGGTGTGGGGAGCGACTGGTGAATGATGAGGAGCTGTGGTGACGACATGACGCAGGAGGAGGAGCAGCACCGTGTGGTAGAGCGACACGGGACCCGTCGTGTACAGCACCGTGTGGGGAATGGGGGGCATCCCCTGGGGGGGGGGGTGTTCAGAGACGTAACGAACAATGCAGTTGTCGCAGCGTTGCGTTCGTCCATGTTACGTGGTCGTTGGTCCTACGTGCGTTCACTGTACT
>JAUUDZ010441580.1:0-13109 GCA_032361705.1 Panulirus versicolor
AACAATGTTGTATGGTTGCAAGGCATGGGCTATGGATAGAGTTGTGCGCAGGAGGGTGGATGTGCTGGAAATGAGATATATGTATATATATATATATATATATATATGTATTATATTATACTTTGTCGCTGTCTCCTGCATTAGCGAGGTAGAGTAGAGCTGATGCATTTCATTTTTTTTTAATTCATTCCCACATTGGCACACCTCTGAATTTCTGGCTGGAATAGTGTTGATTGATTCCATATGCATCCTGCAGTGGCCATAGCATTAGTTGCTAAATGCTTATGCACAATTAGAAACATGAAAATTAACCCCTCAGTCATTCAAATTGGAAAATTCTATTGTTAACATCTATGCAAAAAAAAAAGTGTAATTGAAGGTCACTATTTGCATCCATCATGAAAGATGGTGGCTGTTTTGGATGTTGAGGTAGCTAACATTATTTCAGAAACAATGCTCCAAGAAAACCATGGAATATTTGATGTCTGTATAACCATCTTAACTAAAACATTACTAGTCACATACTAGGCATCTTTAGTTTAGTCACTCACAGATGTAGATAGATTTATTTCTTGTAGGATACTTGAGTTCAGCCTATTTGTAATCTCAAAGGTATTGGTACCAATTGATCATCAGTTGAGTGATGAATTTCATAGTTTGAAGTATTGTTTTGCAGTATTGATATTAAGCAGTTAACATTACTTTAAGCTGATATGAGCCGACATTAATTTCTACAGGGACAGTACATGGCAGTGACACTGGAAGAAGGTTATGTAATATTCCAGTACAACCTGGGGTCAGGTGTAGTCACTATGAAATCGAGTAATAAGTACCATGATGGAGAATGGCACCGTGTTGATGTTGCCAGGCAGCAGCGTAATGGTATACTAAAGGTAAGAGTTCAAGCTCTCAAAGACATGTCTATTTGATTTTATTATCACTGATGTTGAACGGAACCATTGCATAGCTAGAATTGCTTAATAGAGACTTTATGAAATTGCATTACTCCTTAATGATTGATTAATGATCTGGCTAACTGTTAAATATTTTTCTCTATCATGGTACTGCAGATTGCTTCCGAGACAATTCAGGCAGAATCTCCAGGGCCTGCTGAAGAATTCTCAAATGTTCCAGACTCAATGTTCTTTGGTGGCTACCCTGGAGAACATGATTTTATTGACACTACAAATGATGACTTTAATGGCTGCATTGACAAAATTCTCATATCTTCTGTGTCTGTAGACCTTTCCAAGAGCACAGAGTCCCTCAGCACAGCTCCTGGTTGTCCAGTTCAGGTTTGGTTATTAGATTAATGCTTATCATATATTACTATCGTATCTTGCATGTAAGGAACTTGATACATTTTAGGAATTTTGATTTTTTTGCAAATGTTCTTGATAATTTTTCTCCTTAATTGATTTGTAGAATCTTCAAAACTGTCAACTGATACTATTAAGAAACTGATTTTTGTAAGGGTAGTATTATGATGGTTATCTTCATATGTGTATCTTTTCAGTTTTGTAGCTTAACTCTACATATAATGATCAGTATGTTTAAGAGCCTCATAAGTTTTACTTATTGTGCAAAAATTTTAATATGTTTCTTTGAATCTCAGAAACAGCTACATACTATATACAAATACATATTATATACCATTATTTTCCTTAAGGTTTTCAAATTAAAAACTCTTATTAAGAAGTCATTGAAAAGTAATAAGATAGTGTCTGAATACAGTAACACCTCTGTTATCTGAAATGCTTAGGGAAATCTGCCTTATCGGACAACAAAATTCTGGTTATTCAAGTTTTTTTAAATATATTAAATCATTCAGATATTGCTCATTCCTTGATTTATGTGGGTTTATGTTCTGTGAAAACCTTGCTTAAAGAAAAATTGTATGTAGCACTGGTGGGATCTCTTGTTACCATCATGTCATGTAGCTTCTAATGTTTAATAAACTTATCTAGCCATCCTTTACTTGCTTGAAATGACTCTGGCTTAGCTGTATTGTCTTCTTTACATGGATACTCATTAATTTTCAAAACTTTACCCCTGAACTGAAGGTTGCTAAGGCTGCTTTTCTTTGTTCTCTCATACTCTGTGTATATAGAGCACATTTTCTCCGTAAGTGGATTTCTAACCCTTGTGGTTACCTTGGCAGACAGTGGAGTAGAGTGGACCACAGCACTTCGAATTTTATTTGCATTATCCTTTATGTTGCAGATTGTAGATTCTCTCAGGTTGTAAACTTACCTGAGTGCTGTTGATCCCTCACCAGCATCAGTGTATTGTAAGATTTCTACCTTCGTTTCTAGGATTAGAGAGGTTCTCCTCTACTTAACTGCTGCTTCTGGGTTAGAAGTTGTTGGATATTTGGATGCCATATCAGTAAACACAAACACAGCAGGTTGCTGGAAAATCAATTAGGAGATAAACTCATTGCCCAAGTTGCACAAATTCTCACACAACGATGATAATAAGACTGACCTGCTTTCGTGAATGTGGTGCACTCCGCCCACAACCCAGGCTTGTTTCACCTGCCAACCGTCAATGATGTTTTGGTGCAATTTTTACAATTCACATGCTTATTTATCAGCATCAGTGTGTTGTAAGAATTCTGGCTTCGTTTGTAAGGTCAGAAAGGTTCTCTTCCATTTAACTGATTCTGGGATAGATGTCACTGGGTATTTGGATATTTACAAACACAAACACAGCTTATTGTAGGAAAATTATGTTATCAGGTATACCCAAATTGCACAAATAGGACAGATCTGCACACATCTGTGGTAACTGTGAGACTGACCTGCTGGCAGAATGTGGCATGTTCCTCTCAGGACACATGCTTACCCTGCCCACCAACCCTCACAAAAGTTTTGGTGCACTTTCTACTGCACACTCATTTTAGAATATTTTTCCTATATGTGAATATTTTATATAGAGAAAGCACTGATATATGAAAGCAAATAAGCACAACTTAATGTTGATCTTCCTCTACTCCTTGGTGATGTTGTAAGCTGTCATAATACCAGTGATGAAGTTCTTCACTAGTGCCTTCCTGGTTTTGGCCTCAGTTAATTTCTTATACAAAGCCACCTCTTTTCAGTGCTTAAGACATTCCTTTTGCACTTTGTGTGAAATCTAGACAGTTTTGAGGAGGTGCCAGACAATTGATGATGATGCTTGAAAGGGGCCATTGTCCACAGTAGTAATCAAGATAGCGCAAATTACACAAATTGGCAAGACCAGCATACCATACTGCTAGAAGGCACATGGGAGACAGTAAACAATCACCAGTGTCAAAACAGTGGATAATGAGTATACTAATTGCTGCAACACAGTGCGTGCATGATTTAAAATATTTTTACATGTTTTTTAATTCTTAAATTTTTTTAGGATATTGGAAGGTTGCCAACTGAAACTAAAGAACACTCATTGGTCTAAACATTTTGTTGTCTTGAATTATAGATAACAGAGGTTTTATTGTACTTAGTTTACACTTTCAGCTGTATTTAGATCCAAAATGTTAAGTAATCTAAATTGTAGAGCATGTACAGAACCTCTTAAAGATTATTAACTATGCTTCACACCTGAGCTAATATGGAGGTCATTCTGAGCTTATATACTAGTATCTCGTATAACTTTCATGAAATTTATTTTACAGTTGTCTGTTGATTAAAGTTTGGAAATATACACAGACATACAGTCACAGAATATCAGTCTCCTTACATTCAATACTTTCAATAGGTGGCCAGTCTTGTTTCCTTCGATAAATTGGCTCCAGGCTATGTGAAGTATGAGAGTCCAGAAGGTAGCGGCTTGCAACTTGTTTTCAAATTCAAGACTGATGAACCAAATGGTCTCATTTTTTACACGTCAACTAGTAATCAAGGAAGCTACCTCTCACTGTCTCTAGCTGAAGGTGCTCTTATACTGCGTGCTGCCCCTGGAGGAGAGCTTACCACAGGTATGGTATTTTTTTTTTACTTACTCCAGGTCCTACCCCTGGATACCTTTTTTTGGGGCTGCTACAGGAAGTGAACCATATTTGTTACCCAGGACCATAAGAGTGGTGCTGATGTGCACTTGTCTAGTAGGGTAAATGTAAGGCAGGACCATAAGTATGGTGATGGTGTGTGCTTGTCTTAGTGTGGTAAGTGTAGGGCAGCTGAGAAGTAGGTGCTCATTGTCAACAGTGTGGAGGTAGCAGTTTGGGTATGAAATGTTCAGAGATATATTGAACTGACATTTGTAATGTTGAAGAGATGGGTGCTGAATAGAGCATAGTGGAGAAAGTATGATATACACATATAGGAAGTGTATTCTCATATTGGTGTATATTTGGTGGAATGGAGCTCAAAATTGGACCTTGGGGATGATTGTTTGGTATTTGTAAAGTTATTATGGTGTGAATAAGTTTTGACAGTGTGCTGTTTCCTGTGGATAGAGGGAGTTGTGAGTACAGATTGCTAAAGTGTGAGGGATGGATGGGTTTTTCATTTCTGGGTGGAAGTTAGTGGTTGAAGTGGCTTAGGTAGGAGGGAGTCAGTGCTGTTGCATAAAACTAAATGCAGAGCATATTGAGCTGGCATTGTATTGGAAGTACTTTTTCTTGTGCAGGTGCTGAATGTGTTTGGTTGCCAAGCAGCTGGTAATTGTTCTGAATACAAGGGTTTGTGTGGTTTTTAGTTTTATGTTTACTTTTGAAAGTAGTTTTGGGTGGAATGGATGAATTGTGTGTTGAGGATACCAAGGGATTCTTGGTCATGTCTGAAACTGGTGTCCATAGGGGTTCAAAAGGTGTTTAGTATGTTAATGATGTCTGTAGTAATAGTTTTCATGTGGGGAGTGAACATCATGTGTGTATCATAAGTGATTCCTAGATTAGTTGGTTTTTGTTGTGTGGGAGTGATTGATCACTCAGGGTAATGGGAGGGTGCAAGTTGAACTTGTACTTGCCAAGGTTTAGGAGGGTGATGTGTTGATTTTTGTTGGGATGCAGGCATTCTGTTTTGAGCAAACTAGTGTTCTAATTGCTTGATGTAATGTTGCATGTGTTTTTGCATGTGTAATATTGAGATGCTATGATTCAACTGTGTTGTTGTGTACATATGACAAGTGTTTCACTCTGTAGTTTATGAGAGTGGAGAGAAGTCATACAGGAAAAAAACTGAAGAGAGTTGAAGAAATGTAGTTTATGGGAATGGAGAGAAGTTATATGGGAAAATATTAAAGAGAGTTGGAGAGAGAACTTCTTTAAGGAGTCCATTGTAGAGTTTGAAGATTTTGAGGTGAATCCATTTTGGACATACCAAAAGACCCTGAAGAGTGACTTTTTAATATAATGTCAGAAAAAAGAAATCTTTAAGCACAGTGGAGGAAAATGAAATATAAGGATGATGCTGCGAGTCACTGAATGCGCAGTAGATTTAAATGGCCATGATGTGCCAGGATTTTAACCCCTTCATGATGTAATATTTGTTTCCTTTTTTTCTTTTGACTAAAGTTTACAGTCTGTTCTTGTTTCATAAACAGGCACAGGTGATGAATATCATGAATATGATTAGAAATATTTTGCTTTACATGCTAAAAGTGAGGGAGGAGCATGATTAGGCTGACCAGTTTATGAAGTACATATGTGTGTTCTACATCTTCATTGGTGGAGTCTCCCAAATGTTTTTGTTAAGGAAATTTTCTCTCATTGTACAGCATGTTTGGTTCGGCAAAGTTCATAGTATAATGCTTGATATGATTGAGAGGTAAAATTAAGAAAAAAGGGTTGAATGTGATTTTGATGAATTGATGTATACTGATGAGATTGTTGTAGAATTGATTAGATTGGCTTGCAGGGTTCAAGTGATTCTGTTAAAAGTTTTTGGGAAAGAGATGTTATGAGACTTACGTAGAAAGTACTGGTGTACATACTAAAGTACGTGTATGGATTGTTCATATTGTGTATTAGAATGTGTTGCTGGTTGTAGAGATCTGTTATATATATTTTTTCATGCAGTTTTTTGCTTTGTTATAATATTTATATCTTGTTTTTCAGGTTCCTACAAGTACAATGACAGTGAATGGCATGTTGTCATTGCTACTCGTGAACATAATGAACTGTGTCTCGACATTGATGATTTTATGCCTTACAAGTTAGTACAATTACCTGTCAGTTTTATCTTGAATTCCAATTCTTTTACATGCTCCCACATACTAATTTGATCTAATTTTCTGTTTCTCTAACTACTGATGAAGTTTCTATATCTTTACGGATGGGTTATGGAATTATATATTCCTTTTCCTAGATGTTTTTACTGGAGAAACAAAAGACAGATGTGGTTTTATCCCACTGACTATCTTATTCATTTATACATTAAATTCCTTAGAATTTTCAGGAAAACCTATGCTTTCAGTTGTATTCTTTCTTCAGGTGAAAAAAGGTCATACCAAAGAATGCCATCGTAAACCATTGGCAGCATAATTTGGCTCACAGTTCCCTTTTGAAATGAGAAAGAGAGACATAGGATCTTGCAACATTAAAAGTCATGCTCAAACCAGCCCTTTCTCCCATGCTCTTAGTTTCTTAAATCAGGGTTCTCATGAGAAAGTGGAAAAAGAAATCCCACCAGGGAAAAGGCAGGGAATTTAATAAAAAATGAGTGTCTTAATGTGTGTAGATGTAACCAAGATGAGAACAGAGGAGAGGTAGGTTGTATGTTTGAGGAAAGAAACCTGACTGGCTCTGAGTGAAACAAAGCTCAAGAGTAGAGGGGAAGGATGGTTTGGAAATGTCTTAGGAGTAAAGTCAGGAGTTGATGAGAGAACAAAAGCTAAGGAAGGAGTAGCAGTTGTGGGAGTGTATGATGGAGTGTAAGGAAGTAAATTCTAGATTGATGTGGGTAAAACTGAAGTGGATGGCAAGAGATGGGTGATTATTAGTGCTGTATGCACTTGACCATGAGAAGAAAGATCATTTGAGGCAAGTGTTTTGGGAGCAGCTAAATGAGTGTGTCAGCAGTTTTGATGTTTTGATGTACAAAACTTTGCATGAGTGATAGGGGATTTAAAGGTGAAGGTAAGTAATGTTGCAGTTGAGAGCATAATTGTGTTGTGTGCTGAAAAAGGAGTGGTGATTAAGAATACCTTGTTTAAAAAGAGATATATACACTGGTGTATGTGTGTGAGCAGGAGAGATGATTAGTGGTCATATTGGACTGTATATTAATCGACAAGCATGTAAAAGAGAGAGATTTTTGGATGTAATCATGCTTAGAGGGGCAGCTGGTGGGATGTCTGATCATCATCTTGTGGAGGCGAGGATGAAGATTAGTTGAGATTTTCAAAAAAGAGGAAGCAGTGTTGGGAAGAAGAGAGTGGTGAGAGTAAGTGAGTTTAGAAAAGAGACTTATGTGAAGAAATACCAGGATAGATTAAGTGAAGAATGGTAAAAGATGAGAATAAAGAAAAAGAGGGCATTGGTAGGGAAGTGAGAGGTATTTAGGGATGTGTTAACAGCATGTGCAAGAGATGGGAGGTGGGCAAATTAAAAGGTGTAGTGAGTTGTGGTATGAAGAAGTAAAGTTGCCCGTGAGAGAGAAAAGAGAGGTGTTTGGGTGGTACTTACAGGGAAAGAGTGCAAATGATTGGGAGATGTATAAGAGAATGTGGCAGGAGGTTAAGAGGAAGGTGCAGGGGACAAAAAGAGAGTTCAAATAAGAGTTGGGGTGAGCGAGTATCAGTAAACTTTAGGGAGGATAAGAAGATGATCTGGAAAGAGGTAAGTAATGTGCAAAAGACAAGAGAACACTTGGGAACATCATTGAAGGGGGCAAAAGGGGAAGTGTTAACAGTTAGTGAATTGAGGAGGAAATTGAGTGAGGATTTTGAAAGACTGTTAAATGTGTTTGGTGTTGGGTGTTTTGGTTAAGGTGGTATGCAAAGTGAGAGTCGTGGAGAGAGTTATGATGAAGAGAGAAAGGGCGGTGAAGGCCTTGTGTAAGATGGAATGCTGTAAGGCTGTCAGTGAAAGGTATTGCATTTGAATCTATTAAGAAAGGGGGTGACTGTTGTTGATTGGTAGGTAAGGATTTTCAGTGTATGTATGGATCATGGTAAGGCGTCTGAGGATTGGCAGAATGCTTGCATAGTGCCATTGTATAAAGGCAATGGGGACATAGGTGAATATTCAAACTGCAGAGGTATAAGTTTGTTGAGCATACCTGGTAAGTTGTATGGGAGGGTATTGATTTAGGGGGTGAAAGCATGTACTGAGCATCAGATTGGGGGAGCAGTGTGGATTCAGAAGTGGTAGAGATTACATGGATCAGGTGTTTGCTTTAAAGGTTGTGTATGAGAAATACTTAGAAAAACAGAATGATCTGTATGTGGCAGTTGTGAGTCTGGAGAAGGAGGCATATGATGCAGCTGATAGAGATGCTTTGTGTAAGGTCTTAAGAATATTCATTGTGGGAGGAAAGTTGCTTGAAGCAGTGAGAAGTTTTTATTAAGGTTGTAAGGCTTGTGCACAATCTGGAAGAGAGGAGAGTGAATGGTTCTGGGTGAAGGTTGGTCTGCAGCAGGGATGTGTGATGTCACCATATTTGTTCAGTTTTTTTATGGATGGGGTGATGAGGGAGGTAATTACAAAAGTCTTGGAGAGAGGGCCAAGTATGCAGTCTGTGCGGGATGGGAGGGTCTGGGAAGTGAGTCAGTTGTTGTTTGCTGATGATATGGCACTGGTGGCAGACTCGAGTGAGAAATAGCAGATGTTGGTGACTGAGTTTGGAAGGGTGTCTGAAAGGATAAAGTTGAGAAAATAAGGTTATTATGTTCAGCTAGGTCAAGGGACAAGTTGGTATATAAGTTTGAACGGAGAAAAATTGGAGGAAGTGAAGTGTTTAAGATATCTGGGAGTGCATATGGAAACGAGTGAAACTATGGAAAAGTAAGTGAGTCAGTCATAGAGTGTGGAAGGGGACGAAGGTTCTGGGAGTCCTGAAGAATGTATCATATCGAGCTAGCAGGATCACAGGTCATAAAGAGCAATAATGTTGAGCATGTGTCTTTGTGTGGAGTATGTGGGTTAACTGAGCAGTAAGTGTTCAGTGTCTTAACTGTGGTACTTGAGATGTGTTGAAACAGTGTTTGTAATGTTGTCAAGATGGGTGGTGTCTAGAGCATAGAGGGGAAAGTGTAACTTGTGTATTTCTTGGGATTGTAGTGTCACATGGGTGTATGTCTGGTGAGATGGTGTTTAAGATAGAGTTAGGAGAATAGTTGTTTAATGCTTCTCAGGTCACTTTGGTGTCTATATGTTTTGTCAGTGTTGTTGTTTGTTGAGAGTAAAGGTGAAATTAACATCTTACTAAATTGAACATGGATCAGTTGTGTTGAGCTGTTCTTTCAGAATAAGGCATAGATCATATGAGTGACATCTTGGTCCTAGATATCTGTATTTTCAATCCTTTGAGAACCAGCATGATTATTTAATCCATTATGAAGGACAGAATTGGGAGCACATCAAATGAAATTTGCTATATTTTCAAATGTAAAACTGTTAAGTCATTGATTTTTGAGCTTCTCAAGAGCAAAACAAGTGTTAATCCATTGACTGGTGCTGCTTGTAGATATCAAGCATACTGTCAGTGCAGCACATTTCAATAAATCAGAAGATTATATTAATGTCTTTGCCATTCAAAAGTAATTTTTCTGAAGAAAATTAAATGTAAAACAGTATGGTAAAACTTTAATTACACGTGTGGTGAGTTTCCCACATAAATGGATGTTCAGGCTGTGACTGCTGACCATACATTGTATCCCTTTTTACTTCATAATGTATACACTGTTCACTTTGCAGTTATCTTCTAATTTTTTTCAGAGATTTGGTTCATTATTTATAAACATATAATACACTAGCTCAAGAATTTCCTGAGCTGTCCAGACAACTCACACCTGATGTACCATTTCTCGTGGCATTTTGTTGGAAACTGACCAAACAAGTGGTAAAATATTGGCAAAAGATATTAAAAAATTGTTTGAGTCACTAGAGATTAGTTAATGACTCATTCCTTCCTACATACTGCATTCTGGATTCCAGAAAGCCCCAGACTATAAATGGCATATTCACTTTGAATTGCTAAGGGCATGACATGTATGCAGCACATCAGCACTCATTGGCTTAATTGTTCTTGACCAGCCTCTCATCTCATCTTTTAATATTTCCATATGTAATTATAACATGATGTCCAATTGAAATACCAGCAAAATGATGTTTATCCATCAGAGTGAATGTACCAGAACAAGCTGTACCATTCGATGGACCAGTATTTTTCGGTGGGGTTCCTGAAGTCTACAATATTGCTGCTGCAGCCTCAGCTACTGACACAAACTTCTTTGGTTGTATTGGAGATGCAACACTTAACAGTAAAATTGTTAACTTTGCTCAGAGTCAAGATCAACCAAATGCTCTTCTACAGAAGTGTCTGTTACAGAAGAGTTCGTCCATTTTTGAGAAACCTTCAGTTGGTATGGAAATAAGAGATTTGCATGCTTTTTAAGTTGTTTTTATTCATTCTGTTGATTAAATGCTTATGATGATATGAAACCAGTCTAAACACATACTCCATATCATGAAGGGGGATGGCTTCCCAAGTATGTGACTAATATTTCACATAGAATTCGATGAATAGGAAGTTAGGAGTGATAGAGATTACAAAATTAAAGGTATTTATCATTATAATGAACAGTTACTCTTCTGACTTTGCATATATTAATGCTTCTTTTGAATAATTTTGTACAAGCCTTGCCATATATCATGCTTTACATATTGTGTATTTGATTTTTTTTTCTTAAATAACTTGTTGCCTTTTTCCTCCTAAGTGAGGTCATGCCAGAAACAAAAAACTGACCCCTTAAGGGAAGACTGTCTTGTGGGTCCTTTTTCCTTAAATAACTTGTTGCCTTTTTCCTCCTGAGGTCATGCCAGAAACAAAAAACTGACCCCTTAAGGGAAGACTGTCTTGTGGGTCCTTTTTCCTTCCCTACTTTTAGTAAGTGATGATACTGGAGAGGAGGATTACTAGTGCCCTTGCTCATTCCCTTCTTAGTCACCTTCTGTGACATGCAGGAGAGAAATGAGAGGTATTCTTTCTACTATATCCCCAGGGATGATATCAGATAAGTAGAAAAACATTTTACTAGTAATTTTATAAATTGCTACAATGCTAAGGAGAGTAGATTCTTTTGAATAGTAACTCAGGTGGTCACTGAGAAATTGAAAGATCAGAATATTCATTTCATAGATGATTTCCAGTATTGTAACACTCTTAGCAAATAGGATGTGGATTTATTCTTTTGACAGGCATTGTTAGGAGGGCTCTATTTGCATTGTCTATAGAGGGCTTGTCACTCTGACGCATCAAAGGACCTGTAATAAACTAATACATCTTGTTACGAGGTTGGCTTCCAAAAAATGTTAGAGGTTTTGTAAAGGATATATACTTTCTTGTAGGGCACAACTGCCCCTACTTTCATAGACAGATTCATCACATGAACTTTTTCACTTAGGTGTCCTAAGCTTAGGCTCTCTCAGGGGGTAACCTAATGTTTTGTATGAAATGAGTGCCAAACATAATGGCTCCAGCTCATGATTCCATTACTTTTTAGGGAGACAGAAATGAACTGTGTAGTCATGCTACCTCTTAAATAGATAGTAATAAGGTTTGGTGGAATATCTTGAAAGAAAGGCATTGAAACAGTTGTAGAAGATATCACAAAGATATTTGTCCAAGTTATGTAGGTAAGGAGGCTAATGTTGGATGTAAAAAGTTATCCAAATTAAGCAAGAGATGTAAAGTGACTATCTCCACATGCTTTGTCATAGGCTTTTATTCTTATATCATATTTGATCATGGAATAAGGATACCGATTATTCAAGCCATCCCCTTATGCTTGATTAGAATAGTTTCAATATTTGCTTTGACTTTTGCTCTGCCTGTTTCTTATTTTTATTTTTCATTGCATGCTGATTTCGTTCTTAAGCATAAATACAGGCATAAATTTAGTGCTAGATGCAGGTATTGCTTTTAACGTTTTTCATATAATTTGACTTTGCTTAGTTTTACAATGTCATGTGTGGTGTACTAGCTGTGTGGAGTACATGTTGACTGACTCCTACTAATTAAACTTGTCCACCCACTGGCAGTTGTTCTTGGGCATATGCATTGCAGTGTTGCTAATTACTGCCTTTGTTTGCTGCTTGTTTCTGTGAATGGTGACCTTGGAACTCCAGGCCAAGAAGTGATGAGAACCAACGTTAGTGACTACGAAGATGTTTCCATCATCGTTCAACAACCCAAATTCCCAAATCTGGTGGAAATAGATATTTCATCCCCTCTCCCTCTCCCTGTTTCCATTACAACTACTGAGATTTCAACATCCTTCGCCACAGAGGATATGTCCACCCTCCCCTCATCCTCAACAACTTCTACCTCAACTAGTACTAGTACTACTAGTACATCTACCACAACCTCCACTACCACCACCACTACTTCTTCTACAACAGGTAGTTGGTATTCCAATAAAATTGGTTCTAGTGTTAAGATACTATATATATATAAATTCCACTATGTGTTTAGATTTGCAGTATTATTATTGTTCAAATAGAAAGGAAAAAAATATTTTATTTGTAATCAAGAATTACTGTTTTTATGTTATTATTAGATAACTTTTATAAATGGTATCAGGTTCAAGTAGGATTGGTTGGATCTTATATACTATACTATTTTGAACTTTTATAAATAGTATTAGGTTCAAGTAGGATTGGTTGGATCTTATATACCATACTATTTTGATAGCTTTTCAGTCATGTACATGCCCTGGACTTCACTATCCAACATGATGGAGAAGCATTAACATAAGTCAGGACAAGTGTGTGCACTAAAAGATTTGCATATTAAGTCAGTACATAGATTGTTAAACACTGAATTATTCCACTACTGGATGCAAAAGAAAAAGATGTTTGTACAAGAATACCATTTTCACTGTCTTGTTAACCAATCAGTTTCCATAGTATTTGAGAACGACCCCAGTGTGTGCACCTGCATGAAAATAGAAAAGTG
>JAUUDZ010441601.1:0-13108 GCA_032361705.1 Panulirus versicolor
TAATGTTGAGTATGACAGGTGGTGTGGCCTAACAGTAGTGTTGAGAATGACAGGAGGTGTACACAAACACTAGTTTTGACTATGACAGTAGGTGTATCCAAACACTAGTGTTAAATATGACAGGTCTTACAAAACACTAGTGTTGAGTATGACAAGAAGTTTGGCCAAACACTAGTGTTGAGCATGAAATTAGGTGCGGCCAAACACTAGTGTTGAGTATGACAGGAGGTTTGGCCAAACACTAATGTTAAGTATGTCAGGAGATGTGGCCAAAAGATAGTGTTGAGTATGACGGGAGGTGTGGCCAAACACTAGTGCTGAGTATAACCGGAGGTGTGGCCAAAAACTAGTCTTGAGTGTGACAGGATGTGTGGCTATAATCTAGTGTTGATTATGATAGGTGTGGCCAAACACTAGCGTTGAGTATGACAGGATATTTGGCGAAGCACTAGTGTTGACTTTGACAGGATGTGTGGCCAAACACTAATGTTAAGTATGACAGGAAGTGTGGCCAAACACTAGTGTTCATTATGACAGGAGGTGAGGCCAAACACTAATGTTAAGTATAAGAGGAGGTGTGGCCAAACACTAGGGTTGAGTAAGACAGTAGGTGTTGCCAAACACTATAGTGGAGAATGACAGGAGGTGAGGCCAAACACTAGTGTTGTGTATGATAGTAGTTGTGGCCAAACAATAGCGTTGACCATGGCAGGAAGTGTGGCCAAGCACGAGTGTTAAGTATAACAGGAGTTGTGGCCCAACAGTAGTGTTAAGTATGACAGGAGGTATGGCCAAACGCTAGTGTTGAGTATGACACGAGGTGTGGCTAAACACCAGTGATGAGTATGACAGGAGGTATGGCCAAATATTAGTGTTGAGTATGACAGGTGTGGCTAAACACTAGTGTTGAGTATGACAGAAGGTGTAACCAAACACTAGCATTAAGTATGACAGGAAGTGTGGCCAAACACTAGTGTTGAGTAAGGCAGGGGGTGTGGCCAAACACTAGTGTTGATTATGACCGGATGTTAGGCCAAACACTAGTGTTGAGTATGACAGGAGGTGTCGTCAAACACTAGTGTTGAGTATGACAGGAGGTGTGGACAAACACTAGTGTTGAGTATGACAGTGGGTGTCGAAAAACACTAGTGTTGAGTGTCAGAGGAGGTGTAGGAAAGACTAGTGTTGAATAAGACATGAGGTTTGGCAAAACACTAGTGTTGAGTATGACAGGAGTCGTGGCCAAACACTAGTGTTGAGTATGACAGTTTTGGCAAAACACTAGTGCTGAGTATGACAGGAGGTGTGGCTAAAGACTAGTGTTGAGTATGAGAGGAGTTGTGTCCAAACACTAGTGTTAAGTATGACAAGACGTGTGGCCAAACACTAGTGTTGAGTACGAGAGGATGTTTGGCCAAACACTAATTTAAGTATGACAGGAGGTGTTGCCAGCACTAGTGTTGAGTATGACAGGAAGTATGGCCAAACACTAGTGTTAAGTATGACAGGAAGTGTGGCCAAACACTTGTGTTGATTATGACAGGAGGTGAGGCCAAACACTAATGTTAAGTATGACAGGAGGTTTGGCGAAAAACAAGCTTTGAGAAAGACAGGAGGTGTCCAAACACTATAGTTGAGTATGACAGGAGGTGAGGCCAAACACTAGTGTTGTGTATGATAGTAGGTATGGCAAAAGAATAGTGTTGAGCATGGCAAGAGGTGTGGCCAAACACATGTGTTAAGTATAGCGGGGGGTAAGGCGAAACAGTAGGGTTAACTATGACAGGAGGTGTGGCCAAAAACTAGTGTTGAGTATGACACGAGGTGTGGCCAAACACCAGTGATGAGTATGACAAGAGGTTTGGCCAAATACTAGTGTGGTGTATGACACTAATGTTGAGTATGACAGAAGGTGTAGCCAAGCACTAGCATTAAGTATGACAGGAGGTTTGGTCAAACACTAGTGTTGAGTATGACAGGAGGTGTGGCGAAACACTAATTTTGAGTATGACAAGAGGTGTGGCGAAACACTAGTGTTGAGTATGAAAGGTGTGGACAAGCACTAGTGTTGATTATGACAGGAGGTGTGGCCAAACACTGGTGATGAGTATGACAGGAAATGTGGCCAAACACTAGTGTTGAGTATGACAAAAAATATATGCAAACATTAGTGTTGAGTGTGACAGGATGTGTGGACAATCACTAGTGTTGAGTATGACAGGTGAGGCAAACACTAGTTTTGAATATGATTGTAGGTGTGGCCAAGCACTAGTGTTGAGAATGATAGGAGGTGTGGCCAAACACTAGTGGAAGTGTAACAGGAGGTTTGGCCAAACACTAGTGTTGAGTATGACAGGAGGTGTGGCTAAACACTGGTGTTGAGTATGACAGGAGGTGTGGCCAATCACTAGTGTTAAATATGGCAGGAGGTGTGGCCAAACACTAGTGTTGAGTATGAGGGGGGGTGTGGCCAAACACTAGTGTTGAGTCTGACAGGAGGTTTGGCCAAACACTAGTGTTAAGTATGACAGGAGGTGTGGCCAAACACTAGTGTTGAGTATGACAGGAGATGTGGCCAAACACTGGTGTTGAGTGTGACAGGAGGTGTTGCCAAACACTGGTGTTGAATATGGCAGGAGGAGAGGGCAAACACTAGTGTTAAGTATGAGGGGAGGTGTGGACAAACACTAGTGTTGAGTCTGACAGGAGGTTTGGCGAAACACTACTGTTAAGTATGAAAGGAGGTGTGGCCAAACACTAGTGATGAGTATGACAGAAGGTGTGGCGAAACACTAGTGTTGAGTTTGACAGGAGGTGTGGCCAAAATCTAGCGTTGAGTATGACATGAGGTGTGGCCAAACACTAGTTTTGAGTATGAGAGGAGGTGTGGCCAAACGCTATTGGTAGGTATGATAGGAGGTGTGGCCAAGCACTAGTGTTGAGTACGACAGGTGTTGCTAAACACTAGTGTTGAGTATGACAGGAGGTTTGGCCAAACACTAGTGTCAAATATGAAAGGATGTGTGGCCAAACACTAGTGTTGAATATGACAGGTGTGGCGAAACACTTGTGTTAAGTGTGAAAGGAGATGTGGCCAAACATTAGTGTTGACCATGATAGGAGGTATGGCCAAACATTAGTGTTTTAGTATGACACTAGGTGTGGCCAAACACTAGTGTTGAGTATGACATGAGATGCGGGGAAACACTTGTGTTAAGTGTGACAGAAGGTGTGGCCAAAATCTAGAATTGAGTATGACATGTGTGGCCAAACACTAGTGTTAAGTATGACAGGATGTGAGGCTAAACACTAGTGTTGACTATGACAGGAGGTGTGGCCAAACACTAGTGTTAAGTATGACAGGAAGTGTGGGAAACACTAGTGTTCAGTATGACAAGAGGTGAGTCGAAAAACTAATGTTAAGAATGACAGGATGTGTGGCCAAACACTAGAGTTGAGTATGAGAGGAGGTGTCGCCAAACACTAGTGTTGAGCATGACTGGAGGTGAGGCCAAACACTAGTGTTGCGTATGATAGTAAGTGTGGTTAAACACATATGTTCAGTATGAGAGGAGGTGTGGCCTAACACTAGTGTTAAGAGTAACAGGAGGTCTTGCCAAACACGAGTGTTGAGTATGATAGGAGGTTTGGCCAAACACTAGTGTTGAGTATGACAGGAGGTTTGGCCAAACACTAGTGTTGAGCATGACAGGAGGTGCTGCCAAACAGCCAAACTCTAGTGATGAGTATGACAGAAGGTTTGGCCAAACAATAATGGTAAGTAGGACAGGAGATGTGGCCTAACGCTAGTGTTGAGTATGATAGGTGTGGCCAAACAATAGTGTTGATTATCACCGGAGGTGTGGGCATAAACTAATCTTGAGTGTGACAGGATGTGATTAAATTCTAGTGTTGAGTTTGACAAGTGTGGCGAAACACTAGTGTTGAGTATGACAGTATGTGTGGCCAAACAATAGTGTTGACTATGACAGGAGGTGTGGCCAAACACTAGTGTTGATTATGACAGGAGGTGACGCCAGACACTAATGTTAAGTAAGACAGGTGTGGCCAAACACTAGGGTTGAGTAAGACAGGAGGTGTTTCCAAACACTATAGTGTAGTATGACAGGAGGTGAGGCCAAACACTAGTGTTGTGTATGATAGTAGGTGTGGCCAAACAATAGTGTTAAGCATGGCAGGAGGTGTGGCCAAACACTAGTGTTAAGTATAACAGTAGGTGTGGCCAAACAGTAGTGTTAAGTATGACATGAGGTGTGGCCAAACACAAGTGATGAGTATGATAGTAGGTGTGGCCAAACACATGTGTTGAGAATGAGAGGTGTGGCCAAACACTAGTGTTGAGTATGACATGTGTGGCCAAACACTAGTGTTGAGTATGACAGAAGGTTTGGCCAAACACTAGTGTTGAACATGACAGGAGGTGCGGCCAAACGGCCAAACACTAGTGATGAGTATGAAAGGAGGTTTGGCCAAACACTAATGTTAAGTATGACAGGAGGTGTGGCAAAACACTAGTGTTGAGTAGGACACGAAGTGTGGCCAAACAACCAGTGATGAGTATGACAGGAGGTTTGGCCAAATACTAGTGTTGAGTATGACAGGAGGTGTGGTCAAACATTAGTGTTGAGTATGACAGGAGGTGTAGCCAAACACTAGTATTAAGTATGACAGGAAGTGTGGCCAAACACTAATGTTGAGTATGGCAGGGGTTGTGGCCAAACACTAGTGTTGATTATGACAGGAGGTGTGGCCAAACACTAGTGTTGAGTATGACAGGAGTTGAAGCCAAACACTGATGTTGAGTATGACAGGAGTTGTGGCCAAACACTAGTGTTGTGTATGACAGCAGGTGTTGCCAAACACTAGTGATGAGTATGACAGGAAGTGTGTCCTAACACTAGAGTTGAATATGACAGGAAATGTGAGCAATCACTAGTGTTGAGTGACAGGATGTGTGGCCAATCACTAGTGTTCAGTATGACAAGTGAGGCCAAACACTAGTGTTGAGTATGATACTAGGTGTGGCCAAACACTATTGTTGATCATGATAGGAGGTGTGGCCAAACACTAGTGTTAAGTAAGACAGGAGGTGTGGCCAAACACTAGAGTTGAGTATGACAGGAGGTGTTGCGAAACACTGGTGTTGAGTATGACAGATGTGGCCAAACACTAGTGTTGAGCGTGACAGGAGGTTTGGCAAAAATCTAGCGTTGAGTATGACATGAGGTGTGGCGAAACACTAGTGTTGAGTGTGAGAGGAGGTGTGGCCAAACACTATTGGTAAGTATGACAGGAGGTGTGGCGAAGCACTAGTGTTGATTATGACAGGCGTGGCTAAACAATAGTGTTGAGTATGAAAAGAGGTTTAGCCAAACACTAGTGTTAAGTATGACAGGAAGTGTGGCAAAACACTAGTGTTGATTATGACAGGAGGTGAGGCCAAACACTAATGTTAAGTATAACAGGAGGTGTGGCCAAACACTAGGGTTAAGTAAGACAGTAGGTGTTGCCAAACACTATAGTTGAGTATGACAGGAGGTGAGGCCAAACACTAGTGTCGTATATGATAGTAGGTGTGGCCAAACAATAGTGTTCACCATGGCAGGAGGTATGGCCAAATACTAGTGTTAAGTATAGCAGGAGTTGTGGCCAAACATCAGTGTTAAGTATGACAGGAGTTATGGCAAAACACTAGTGTTGAGTTTGACACGAGGTGTGGCTAAACACCAGTGATGAGTTTGCCACGAGGTATGGCCAAATACTAGTGTTGAGTATGACAGGAAGTGTGGCCAAACACTAGTGTTGTGTATGACAGAAGGTGTAGCCAAACATTAGCATTAAGTATGACAGGAAGTGTGGCCAAACACTCGTGTTGAGTAAGGCAGGGGGTGTGGCCAAACACTAGTGTTGATTATGACCGGAGGTGAGACCAAACACTTTTGAGTATGACAGGAGGTGTCGTCAAACACTAGTGTTGAGTATGACAGGAGGTGTGGACAAACACTAGTGTTGACTATGACAGTAGGTGTAGAAAAACACTAGTGTTGAGTGTCACAAGAAGTGTGGGAAAGACTAGTGTTGAGTAAGACAGGAGGTTTGGCAAAACACTAGTGTTGAGTGTGACTTGAGGTGTGGCCAAACACTAGAATTGAGTATGACTGGAGTTTTGGCAAAACACTAGTGCTGAGTTTGACTGGAGGTGTGGCCAAAGACTAGTGTTGAGTATGAGAAGAGGTGTGTCCAAACACTAGTCATAAGTATGACAGGACGTGTGGCCAAACACTAGTGTTGAGTACGAGAGAAGGTTTGGCCAAACACTAATTCAAGTATGACAGGAGGTGTTGCCAACACTAGTGCTGAGTATGACAGGAAGTATGGCCAAACAGTAGTGTTAAGCATGACAGGAAGTGTGGCCAAAGATTAGTGTTGATTATGACAGGAGGTGAGGCCAAACGCTAATGTTAAGTATGACAGGAGGTTTGGCCAAACACTAGTGTTAAGTATGAGAGGAGGAGTGGCCAAGCACTAGTGTTGATTATGACAGGAGGTGTGGCCAAACACTGGTGATGAGTATTACAGGAAATGTGGCCAAACACTAGTGTTGAGTATGACAGGAAATGTGGGCAAACATTAGTGTTGGGTTTGACAGGATTTGTGGCCAATCACTAGTGTTGAGTATGACAGGTTAGGCCAAACACTAGTGTTGAGTATGATTGTAGGTGTGGCCAAACATTCGTGTTGAGCATGATAGGAGGTGTGGCCAAACAGTAGTGGTAAGTATAACAGGAGGTTTTGCCAAACACTAGCGTTGAGTATGACAGGAGGTGTGGCCAAACACTAGCGTTGAGTATGACAGGAGGTGTGGCCAAACAATGGTGTTGAGTATGACAGGAGGTGTGGCCAATGCTAGTGTTAAGTATGGCAGGAGGAGTGGAAAACGCTAGTGTTAAGTATGAGGGGAGGTGTGGCCAAACACTAGTGTTGAGTCTGACAGGAGGTTTGGCTAAACACTGGTGTTAAGTATGACAGGAGGTGTGGCCAAACACTAGTGTTGAGTATGACAGGAGATGTGGCCAAACACTTTTGTTGAGTATGACAGGAGGTGTGGCCAAACACTGGTGTTAAGTATGGCAGGAGGAGTGGGCAAACACTAGAGTTAAGTATGAGGGGAGGTGTGGACAAACACTAGTGTTGAGTCTGACAGTACGTTTGGCCAAACACTACTGTTAAGTATGAAAGGAGGTGTGGCCAAACACTAGTGTTGAGTATGACAAAAGGTGTGGCGAAACATTAGTGTTGAGTTTGACAGGTGTGGCCAGAATCTAGCGTTGAGTATGACATGAGGTGTGGCCAAACACTAGTGTTGAGTATGACAGGAGGTGTGGCCAAACACTATTGGTAAGAATGACAGGAGGTGTGGCCAAGCACTAGTGTTGAGTATGACAGGGGTGGCTAAACACTAGTGTTGAGTATGACAGGAGTTTTGGCCAAATACTAGTGTCAAATATGAAAAGAGGTGTGGCCAAACACTAGTGTTGAGTATGACAGGTGTGGCGAAACACTTGTGTTGAGTGTGACAGGAGATGTGGCCAAACAATAGTGTTGACCATGACAGGAGGTATGGCTAAACATTAGTGTTTGAGTATGACACTAGGTGTGGCCAAACACTAGTGTTGAGTATGACATGAGATGTGGGCAAACACTAGTGTTAAGTGTGGCAAAAAGTGTGGCCAATATCTAGAGTTGAGTATGACATGTGTGGCCAAACAATAGTGTTGAGTATGACAGGAGGTGAGGCTAAACACTAGTGTTGACTACGACAGGAGGTTTGGCCATACAATACTGTTAAGCATGACACGAAGTGTGGCCAAACATTAGTGTTCATTATGACAGGAGGTGAGGCGAAAAACTAATGTTAAGTATGAGAGGAGGTGTGGCCAGACACTAGAGCTGAGTATGAGAGGAGGTGTGGCCAAACACTAGTGCTGAGCATAACAGGAGGTGAGGCCAAACACCAGTGTTTGGTATGATAGTAGGTGTGGCCAAACACATGTGTTGAGTATGAAAGGTGTGGCCAAACACTAGTGTTAAGTGTAACAGGAGGTCTGGCCAAACACTAGTGTTAAGTATGACATGAGGTGTGGCCAAGCACTAGTGCTGAGTATGACAGGAGGTTTGGCCAAACACTAGTGTTAAGTATGACAGGACGTGTGGCCAAATACTAGTGTTGAGTACGAGAGGAGATGTGTCTCCAAAAACTAATCTAAGTAGGACAGGAGGTGTAGCCAAACACTAGTGTTGAGTATGACAGGAGGTATGGCCAAACACCAGTGTTGAGTATGACAGGTGGTGTGGCCTAACAGTAGTGTTGAGAATGACGGGAGGTGTAGAAAAACACTAGTTTTGAGTATGACAGGAGGTGTGGCCAAACATTATTGTTGACTATGACAGGAGGTGTGGCCAAAAACAAGTGTTAAGTATGACAGGAAGTATCGCCAAACACTAGTGTCGATTATGACAGGAGGCGAAACAAAACACTAATGTTACGTATGACAGGAGGTGTGGCCAAACACTAGTGTTAAGTATGACAGTAGTTTTGGCAAAACACTAGTACTGAGTATACTAGTAGGTCTGGCCAAACACTAGTGTTGAGTATGACAAGAGGTGTGGCCAAACACTAGTGTTAAGTATGACAGGACGTGTGGCCAAACACTAGTGTTGAGTACGAGAGGAGGTGTGGGCAAACACTAATCTAAGTATGACTGGAGGTGTGGCCAGACACATGTGTTGAGTATAACAGGAGGTATGGCCAAATACTAGAGTTGAGTATGACAGGTGGTGTGGCCTAACAGTAGTATTGAGAATGACAGGAGGTGTAGACAAACATTACTGTTGACTATGATAGGAGGTGCGTCCAAACACTAGTGCTGAGTATACAAGGTCTTGCCAAACACTAGTGTTAGGTATGACAGGAGATTTGGCCAAACACTAGAGTTGAGTATGACAGGAGGTGCGGCCAAATGACAAAACACTAGTGTTGAGTATGAGAGGAGGTGTGGTCAAACACTAGTGTTGAGTATGACAGGAGATGTGGACAAACACTTGTGTTGAGTATGACAGTAGGTGTGGCCAAACACTAGCGTTTAGTGTGAAAGGAGGTGTGGGACACACTAGTGTTGAGTATGACAGGAGGTTTGGCAAAACACTAGTGTTGAGTTTGATAGGAGGTGTGGCCAAACACTAGTGTTGAGTATGAGAGGAGTTTTTGCAAAACGCTAGTGCTGTGTATGACAGGAGGTGTGGCCAAACACTAGTGTTGAGTATGACAGTTGTGGCCAAGCACTATTGTTGAGTATGATAGGAGGTATGGCCAAACACTAGTGATGAATATAACAGGTGTGGCCAAACACTAGTGTTGAGTATGACAGGAGGTGTGGCCAAACACTAGTGTTAAATATAACAGGACATGTGGCCAAACACTAGTGTTAAGTATGACAGGAAGTGTGGCCAAACATTAGTGTTGATTATGACCGGAAGCGAGGCCAAACTCTAATGTTAAGTGTGACAGGAGGTGTGGCCAAACACTTGTGTTGAGTATGACAGGTGTTTTGGTAAACACTAGTGCTGAGTATGACAGTAGGTGTGGCCAAGGACTAGTGATGAGTATGACAGGAGGTGTGGCCAAACACTAGTGTTAAGTATGACAGGACGTGTGGCCAAACACTAATGTTGAGTACGAGAGGAGATGTGGCCAAACACTAATTTAAGTATGACAGGAGGTGCGGCCAAGCACTAGTGTTCAGTATGAGAGGAGGTATGGCCAAACACTAGTATTGAGTATGACAGGTGGTGTGGCCTAACAGTAATGATCAGAATGACAGGAGGTGTAGACAAACAGGAGATGTGTCGAAACACTAGTGTTGAGTATAAAAGATCTTGCGAAACACTAGTTTTAAGTATGGCAGGAGGTTTTGCCAAACACTAGAGTTGAGTATGACATGAGGTGCGGCCAAAAGGCCAAACACTAGTGTTGAGTATGACAGGAGGTGTGGTCAAACACTAGTGTTGAGTGTGACAGGAGGAGTGGACAAACACTAGTGTTGAGTATGACAGTAGGTGTGGCCAAACACTAATTTTGAGCGTGAAAGGAGGTGTGGGACACACTAGTGTTGAGTATGACAGGAGGTTTGGAAAAACAGTAGTGTTGAGTATGACAGGAGATGTGGCCAAACACTAGTGTTGAGTATGACAATAGTTTTGGCAAAACACTAGTGTTGAGTATGACAGTAGGTGTGGCCAAGCACTAGTGCTGAGTATGACAGGAGGTGTGGCCAAACACAAATGTTAAGCATGACAGGACGTTTGGCCAAACCAGTGTTGAGTACGAGAGGAGGTGTCGCCAAACACTAATGTAAGTATGACAGGAGGTGTGGCCAAACACTAGTGTTTAGTATGGCAGGCGGAATGGCCAAACACTAGCGTTGAGTATGACAGGTGGTGTGGCCTAACGGTAGTTTTGAGAATGACAGGAGGTGTAGACAAACACTAGTGTTGGCTATGACAGGCGGTGTGTCGAAACACTACTGTTGAGTATAAAATGTCTTGCCAAACACTACTGTTGAGTATAAAATGTCTTGCCAAACACTAGAGTTGAGTATGACAGGAGGTGCGGCCAAACGGCCAAACACTCGTGTTGAGTATGACAGGTGTGGTCAAACACTAGTGTTGAGTATGACAGGAGGTGTGGAAAAACACTAGTGTTGAGTATGACAGTACTTGTAGCCAAATACTAATGTTGAGTGTGAAAGGAGGTGTGGGACACACTAGTGTTGAGTATGACAGGAGGTTTGGCAAAACAGTAGTGATGATTATGACAGGATTTGTGGCCAAACACTAGTGTTGAGTATGACAGGAGTTTTGGCAAAACACTAGTCTGAGTATGACAGGAGATGTGGCCAAACACTAGTGTTTAGTATGACAAGAGGTGTTGCTAAACACTAGTGTTATGACAGGACGTGTGGCCAAACTGTAGTGTTAGGTATGACAGGGGGTGTGGCCAAAGACTAGTGTTGAGTATGACAGGAGGTGTAGCCAAACACTACTGATGAGTATGACAGGAGGTTTGGGCAAACACTAATTCAAGGCTGAGAGGAGGTGTTTCCAAACACCAGTGTTGAGTATGACTGGAGGTATGGCCAAACACTAGTGTTGAGTATGACAGGTGGTGTGGCCTAACAGTAGTGTTGAGAATGACAGGAGGTGTAGACAAACACTAGTGTTGACTATGACAGGAGGTGTGTCCAAACACTAGTGTTAAGTATAAAAGGTCCTTCCAAACACCAGAGTTAAGTATGACAGGAGGTTTGGCCAAACACTAGTGTTGAGTATGACAAGAGGTGCGGCCAAACGGCCAAACACTAGTGTTGAGTATGACAGGAGGTGTGGTCAAACACTAGTGTTGAGTATGACAGGAGGTGTGGACAAACACTAGTGCTGAGTATGACAGTAGGGGTGGCCAAACACTAGTGTTGAGTGTGACAGGTGTGGGACACACTGGTGTTGAGTATGACAGGAGGTTTGGCCTAACACTAGTGTTGAGTATGACAGGAGTTTTGGCAAAACTCTAGTGCTGAGTATGACAGGAGGTGTGGCGAAACACTAATGTTGAGTATGAGAGGAGGTGTTGCCAAACACTAGTGTTAAGTATGACATGACGTTTGGCCAAACACTAGTGTTGAGTACGAGAGGATGTTTGGGCAAACACTGATTTACGTATGAGCTGTTGCCAAACACCAGTGTTGAGTATGACAAGAGGTATGGCCAAACACTAGTGTTGAGTATGACAGGTGGTATGGACTAACAGTATTGTTGAGAATGACAGGTGTAGACAGACACTATTGTTGACTATGACTGGAGGTGTGTCCAAACACTAGTGTTGAGTGTGACAGGAGGTGTTGCCAAACACTAGTGTTGAGTATGACAGGAGGTTTGGCGAAACACTAGTGTTGAGCATGAGAAGGTGCGGTTAAACGGCAAAACTCTAGTGTTGAGTATGACAGGAGGCCAAACGCTAGTGTTGAGCTTGACAGGAGGTGTGGCCAAACACTAGTGTCGAGTATGACTGGAGGTATGGGCAAAAAGTAGTCCTGAGTGTGACAGGATGTGTGGCTAAAATCTAGTGTTGAGTATGATAGGTGTGGCCAAACAGTAGTGTTGAGTATGACAGGATGTGTGGCCAAATACTAGTGTTGACTATGACAGGAGGTGTGGCCAAACATTTGTGTTAAGTGTGACAGGAAGTGTGGCCAAACACTAGTGTTGACTATGACAGAAGGTGAGGCCAAACACTAATGTTAAGTATGACAGGAGGTGAGGCCAAACACTAGGGTTGAGTAAGACAGGAGGTGTTGCCAAACACTATAGTTAAGTATGACAGGATGTGTGGCCAAACACTAGTGTTGAGCATGACAGGAGGTGTTGCCAAACACTCGTATTAAGTATGACAAGAGGTGCGGCCAAAGAATAATGTTGAGTATGGTAGGGGGTGTGGCTAAACACTAGTGTTAACTGTGACAGGAAGTGTCGGCAAAAACTAGTATTGAGTACGACAGGAGGTGTGGCCAAACACTAGTGTTAAGCATGACAGGACGTGTGGCCAAATACTAGTGTTTAGTACGAGAGAAAGTTTAGCTAAACACTAATTTAAGTATGAGAGGAGGTGTTGCCAAACACTAGTTTTGAGTATGACAGGAGGTATGGCCAAACACTAGTGTTGAGTATGACAGGTGGTTTGGCCTAACTGTAGTGTTGAGAATGACAGGAGGTGTAGACTAACACTAGTGTTGACTATGACTGGAGGTTTGTCCAAACACTAGTGTTGAGTATGACAAGTCTTGCCAAACACAAGTGTTGAGTATGACAGGAGGTTTGGCCAAAAACTAGTGTTGAGTATGACAGAAGTTGCGGCCAAACGGCTAAACACTATTGTTGAAAATGACAGGAGGGTTGGGCAAACACTAATGTTAAGTATGACAGGAGATGTGGCCAAACGCTAGTGTTGAGTATGACATGAGGTGAGCCTAAACAC
>JAUUDZ010441612.1:0-13107 GCA_032361705.1 Panulirus versicolor
ATGTATGTATATATATATATATATATTATATAGATATTATATAATAAACATTCCTTCTTTGCTCCTATCCAGCTATCCAGCACTGCTGACTTAATCACCATTCTTTATCCCCTGACAGTGGAGTCTTTAACCATTTATGGAGGGGAGCGGTGGGACTTTGTGGTGAATACCAATGAGAGCATCGCAACATACTGGATAAAATTCCAGGGGTTGCTCGATTGTGATGATCGCTTCAAGTCAGCCCATCAGGTAACAGAGTCCTTGAAAAGTCTTAGAATTTAACTTAGGGACTTAGTGGTATTGCCCTGTGTTAGAATTAAGAGATTAACCTGCATTTTAAAAGCCAATTTCCAGGATTAGATTGAGGCAGTGCATGTGTGGAATCTTTATTTCACACAGGCAGAAACATGCCCTATTTCAGTGTCAACTCAGTACATTTATATTTCATACAGTTGTGAGAGCTTCTTCTCTGTTGTAATGGTTGTTATGAATGTTTGAAAGTTAGTTTTCTTTTTCCTTTGCATCAAGTCATTTGATATGCAAAAAGAATGAGGAAAGTGAAGGTAGGTAAGGTAGCCTACATCAATAATATTCAACATTTTCATTCAGCAGCATATGTAAATGTGTTTCAGCTTTATGTCACAATATATGGAAGACTATCATGGCACAGCAGTGGATTTTAATTGACTTACACAAATAGAACTTGAAGTTAGTAAGGGAATATCTAATGATGAAACTTTTATGTGAAACATTTTTTCTGTGCCATTCATCATAAATGGAAGCTCTCATGTACTGTATATCAGAATAAGTTTAGAAGATATATTTGTTACTAAGTAGAACCTGCAGAAGCCTTTATGAATAAAGGAGTAATGAAGTTTCAACATCATCACATGAAATTATAGATATATTGGTTTCTTTAAGATATTTGTTTGGTGAAATCAGCTGGGGATATATCTGAGCTCTTGCAATATCCCCATTCACATTTGCTGTTAAAGATTCTGAGAACAATCATTCTTATTGGATGCCATTATGACCTCATGATAGATAATTACTATTACCTTGTGTTGGACACCAGTGTGGTATCATAATAAAAAAAAAATTGAAACAACAATAAAATGGTACCAGATTTCATACAAGGAATGTATAGGATCCCAATATAATGTAAGTATGTGGAGTTTGTGCAGAGAACCATTAGTGTCCCGCCAAATGCTACTGGGCAAACATTGATGTTTCACTTGTACTTGCAAAATTATATGAAAAATATCATTATTTGATAGTATTTTCTGCAAAGTCCTTTCATTGGGTTTTTAGCAAACTCCTGAACTATTGATTATCAAAACGTGTGTGGGCAGAGCTTTTTGTAGAAGGGTCTAATGTTCCCACGGACTGTTGTTGTGCTTAATTGAATATTTCATTAATACTTGCATTGATTATAGACCTCTTCTGCCCAGTTCTCCTCCATAGAATTTTAACAAGTAGTGAACTAATAATCAGTTAGACATTAAAAAAGATAGTTAAGAATGTGGATGGGAAAACCCAAGTGCTCTTGCTAGAATTATACATCTGTGAAATTGTGAATATTATGATAAATAAATTTTTTCTCTGTGATTCTATTTAGGAAGTATTAACACAACTCGTAAACTGACAGTTATTCAGATAATCAGAAACACAATGGGGTAAATAGGAAAAAATATAACATACTGAGAAGCCCATGCAGTTGGCTGCATTTAAGAATTGATTAGTGTGTATGTGGAGAAGTATTGAGCTCAACTTGTACCTCAAATAGAATGTAAGTCAGCCTTGATAGTTAAATTTTAGATTAAGGATTGTTTATTTATTCATGTATAGCATATTAAGAATCAGTTGTGCAAGTTAAAGCAAGATATAATTTTAACAAGATGTTTTCATGCACATTCAATTTTTTCTTTAGCTAGTAATATCTCATATGGAATGCTGCATGGGAATTGTTTTGGTATTATTTTTGAATTATCATTTGATGTATATTCAATAGTTCTTTTGGTAGTCTGCTAGTTTGCATTGATTAGTGGATGACATTACTATCTGGTAAAATCCTCTGACATGCTATCTGGTGAAATCCTCTGACAGTAGCTTATTCTGCAGGTGGTAGTGATGAGATATGAGGGTGCTGAGGGCTTTCCTGGAAGTCTTGATGAAATTGATTACAGATCTACCATCCGTGAAGGCCTGGTCAGTTTGCCTATACCCACTGTTTGACATTACCTTCATTGGAACTGTTATGAGAACCATGTCTTGTTCATACTAATTGACAGCCTTAACTGTATTGTACTCCTTCATGATAATTCATTTTCCCTTTTAATTTTTTCCACTGTGATGCCATAATTGGTGCTCTTAACTTGATTGATGTCTGTACTGGTGTTTTCAGTTTTGTTTTCTCACTGTTGTCCTTAGGCTGTCCATCCTTCAGATGACTATGCTAAATAAAACTTTTGTCCTCTTACAACAAAGATATGGATAAATTTATTCATTTAAGAAAGTATGTAGAAAAAAAGCAGACAATCTATGACCACCCATTGTGTCCTTAAAGGGCAGAATATTGCTTTCTTAAGCATAGATGTTTATATAGTCAAGGATAGGTACCTTTTACTGTGTTGAAAGGGATTTTCAAACAGTAATTATCTTTTTAGCATCAGGACCATATGATACAAAATTACTGCAGTCACAGATAACTTTTCAATATCATCTTATCTGCTTCTCTCCCCATGCTTTCTTCTATTTTCTGCTTCCTTTAAGAAAAGATACTTCTTGCTGAAATACATGGATGATAAATTGCATTAAAAGTAGAGAGTTTACCCTTAGTATTTTAATCTGTATAAACAAAGAAGCATATAGGTTAATATCTTATAAATGGAAAGACAAATGTGTACAGAGATGAGGAAGAATAGATGGTATAGATATGCAGATATATAAATAAGTATAGGTAAAAAGAAACAGATATATAAATAGATATGATGGATAAGATAGATGGACTTTATATGACATTTATTTGCACAATATCAGGTTGTTTCTGCTTATTTTCTGCCTATCCTCTGTTTTCTTCTTATGTTTTTCTCTAAGCTGAGATTCCTTCCTTCTTATTAATTTGCTTCCTCCCTTCTTCCTTCCTGAAATGATATAACATCATATCAGCTGAACTCCCTCCCCGACTTTTCCACTCCCTTCTCTATCAAGTGAATCATCTTTCTCTTGCAACAGCTTGAACTACCTTCCTTCACACATAAACCCCATCCCTCCTTTTCCTCTCTTTTTCATGTTTACCATGGGAGTAAGCCTCTTCATACCCTAACTTGGGTCCTATCTTCCTGTTCACTGCTTTCTTTTCACTCTTTTCCAAATACTTTTTCAATATCTGAACTTTCTTACCACTTACCACAGCAACTAAACAAGCTAAATGCTGCCCCTGGAGATGGCACCTTCCTGACAGCAGCTGAGATTCGTTCTGTACATATGGGTGAAGACATCTTTCGTGCCCCTGACTACAAGTTTTGGCTCGACTTCGACTTCTTTGGGAAGAACAATCACCTCTTCCATCATGAGCTTTACTACCCCTTCTTAGGAGGTTTGCAGTCTTCATTCTTTTTAGTTTCTTTGGAGTACTTTCAGTAGAATTGATGCTCTCCTTCAAATGTTTATGACACCTTGGCAGATTCCATTGGATGACTTGAACATTTCTGAGAAAGTATGTCTCTAGTTAGCTAAAACCCCTGATGGACATATCAAAAACCAGACAGTTTGATTAGTGTATATTTATAAAGGGTGTTTGTTTTATTTTCAACTTTAATTATTGTGTGTATACAGAAAGTCTGCATCGATCTCATTATTTTTATTAGTATGTGATTCAGGGTTTTTTGGAATATTACATTCAGATCTGGAAAGTGACATTTTGTAGTCTACAGACAAAAGCCATCCTTAATCATGCTCTGAAAAACTGAATTTGAGTCACACATACCTGCTGAAGTCCAGTCCCAGTTGCTAAATGTAGTCGCTTTTTGAATCCCTACATTTTACTTTGCACCTCAACTCTTAAATCTGCAGGGACAAGTTTTATCCTATACAGATACCAAGAGCATAGATTTTAGCCCATATTATATGTTTAAAACTATCCCATGTCCTATAAGACTATAGTTCACCCCTACTCTTAAGTCTGAACTTAAGCACTTTCTATGCTTAAAACTGTCCCATGTCCTAAAAGAGTATAGCTCATCCCATTGCTTAAATCCTAACACTGAAGCTCACTCCTGGTCAAGTCCTTAAAGTCTTGAATCTTAGCCCTATTCAACTCATGAGAACTGAAAGTTGCTCTCATGAATAATTTCAAAGACAAGTGTATTTTCCACAGCTCACTCTAATCCAGTTTCCCCTTAAATGTCATTTAAAACCAAAGTTTATTCATACTCAGTCTGTGTATTTACTCTGCACTGACACAGATTAGAGAATCCATCTTCTTCCCCATATTGAAAAGGAAACTAACTTCACTACATTGTTTAAAGATGAATCAGCTGAGATTCCCCATCCCTCTCCTGATAGTAAAATCTAGTCATGCTTCTCTCCACACTGAAGAATACATTATATTCACCCCCTGCTGAAGTAAAGAAATCAGAGTCTTCTTTCTCCCTAAAGAATTATATGATAATCCCCATTTGCCAGTGGAGACTAAGAAAGTAGGTTCTCAATCTTTCCACAGTAAGGCAGCCACTCCGAGTGTTCCTGCCACAGATAAATGAAATCAGCCTCAAGTTGCCAAGTGCCCCTCCCTTATCACAGCCTGAGGATGTTGACTACAGCTCCTTTTGCAATGCCACTGCCAAGAGGAACTGCCAGGGTGATTTCTGCTACTGCCCTCATGTACTCAACGTCAAGAAAAACAGTCTGGTTGAACTGATTCTTGTTGATGAAGGTGAGTTTAGTGAAAGGGAAAACTTAAAAGTTGATGGTCAGGTTGTGTGCCGTTACAAAACCTCTAAGAGTTATTATGTTAAATAATTGTTAGGACTTGTAGGTCATGGTGAATTTAACACAGTACCTCACTTCAGTCATGTTAGTAGGCACTGATTGGTGTTAGTGATAATGAGTTTAGGAAAGTGGGTGAAATTTTAGTATTGCTTTTGTGTGTGATGGTTTGTTTGATGGTGGATGATACTGCACAGTGACTATGGCTGATGAAGTTTAGTACTATTGTATAACCTTACACCTAGATGATTATGAATTTCATAATGATAGACATTAATGTTTTGGAATGTGAAAATAAGATTCTTTGTAGTGCTTGGCCAAGGGAATTGGAATATATTCTGATGATGGTGTGGTTATGTATTGATAAATGAAATTGGATGGGATGCTGTTAGGAAATTGGAACAAATCTATCAATATATGAAAGTAAATGCTTCGATTACAGGGACAGACGTAAATTTTTACTTTTAGGGAAAAAGGTACAATGTATTAGTAGGTGGGGAAACACTGTTCTTGGTAGCAAAAGTGGGTAAAGGTTTTAAGTGATGAAATGATGCTAAGAAATTATATATAATGGTTAAACTGTGAAGGAATAGTGAAAGAGGAGCTCTCATCAAAGATTTTTGTGTATCATTTATTTTGAATAGTCCTTTCTTATGGTGATTTACTGTTGAGTATCAGACCAGCCTATGCTTAGTCATGGAACATGATGTATGATCCATACTTGTATTGAAACAAGAAGCCATTTAAGATACAAAACATCATCCCTTACTCAGCCTCTATTCTATTTTATTTTATTCTTACATTTTCATGAAAGTAAAAATTCAACTATAAACTTTTTTGATTTGGAAACCTTTCTTATAGTATGTTCAGAGCTGGTGATATCATCTTAGGAGTCTGGATTGACTTGGGAATACCTTTAAGTTTAGAAAGATGCTGCAGGACTTAGTAAGGCATTGTACTAAAAATGTTTTTTCTAATGTCCATAGCATGGGTATATGTAAGAGATTTAAGAGGAGTGAGAGATGTGACTTGAGTGTAGTGGAGCTCCATATGCTGAAGAACTGTGTGTGAGACAGAGCTGATCATCAGTTTCACTTCTGGTTTTGTGAACCATTAGGAACTTTACACGTCTTGTCTACTAATGTACTTTGGCATTATGCTGTTTTTCTCAGGTGTTGTGTACTGGGCCAACCACCCCTTCCACTTGCATGGCCATGCCTTTCAAGTCCTGGCTATGGGTCGTCTAGGAGAGAACACCACCCTTGAGAAGGTATGTAGAAGTGTTTTGTTGTCGCTTACTTATACTAGGTGACATGTGCAGGGCAGAGTAAGGGACTCTATCTGCCCAAGTACTGAAAGTGTTGATGAGATTATGAGGATGTTAGGCAACTGCATTGTGTAGAAATGATACATTGTAAACTTTTGATAAAGTTAGCATATTTAATTGAAGTAGAAAGGTTTTGATAGGTAGAGAGACAGACATGTAAGAGAGAATTACGTTAAGGCAGATTAATAGATAGTTTAACACATAAAGACCGATAGATATATTGCAGTCAAGAGATAGGGAACTTATTTTACCAAATTATCTTCATCACTTTTGGCAAGGTAGCATTAGGTAGAGAACAGGGATCTCATTGAACACATCTATTCTCTAGCTGGCAGTTCATCTACTCCACCCTGATCATCCACCATTTCAAAAGCAGTTGTAATAGTTAGAGACCATACAAAAAAAAAGTCACTGGCTACTAGATGAAACAAAACTACTTCCATGTAATCCCAGCTCAGTATTCTTCCAATAAAAGCTCACTTCAATATACTGGGCACTCGTGTCTTTGCAACAGAACTAAACTCCTCCCACTCAGACACATCTTAACTAGCCTTGAACCCCAAGTAGAAATGAAAAGAGTGTACTCCTTCTTCACCCTTCAGCAATCAATACTTACAGTCTCACCTTTCCTAGCAGACACAACGTTTACAAAACATGTACATCCTGTAACAACTCAACCAGTATTAATCTGTCCTTCCAAACCAGTCTGAAACATCACCACCAGATATGTACCTGTATGAAATTTCACTCTCCAGGGATGTGCAAGCTGTGCTTTCTTGTTTTCATTTTGCATATCTTCTACTTCTCCAACATTACAAACATTACAGGACCTTTCATGCCCAATATGCAGTACTCTTCACTTATCCTGCACTTACCTAAGGAATATGCTCAACGTCACCTCATTTCTTGACCTGTGATCTCACTATGTTGATATAGCTGGTTTTCTGTGTGTTATGGGATTCCCATGGAAGGTGATCCTGGGGCAGGAGGGTAAGATATATACTTTTTGATAGAATATATATATCACATGCTTAATAACACTGTATCATATATGATGCTGAATGTATGGCTTGTGCTTCAGGTTCAGGAGCTAGATGCAGCAGGGTTGATCGAACGTAACTATGACCATCCACCTACTAAGGACACAGTGACTGTACCTGATGGAGGGTACACTGTCATACGCTTTATTGCCTCTAACCCAGGTAAGATGGTTATACATTATACACTAAATTTTTTTTTTCATCAAATGCCATATGATCAGTACAGCCTTATGCTTCATATTCTTCAGCTGAGGAAAGCCATATACACATCACATACTAGAGATAAACGCCATTTCAGCCTAACTAAAGATAACAACCATCCCAGCCCAGAAAGACAAAGTTGCCATATCTATATAGTATTCAGTTTACTTAGCTAACATGACAGAGGCAAAAGGTTTAGTGATCTACAATTGAAAGTACACAATTTGTATATGAAAACATTGTGAGTGTAAAATATTTATACACAGATTGTGTATGAAAACCTCGAAAGAGTTAATGATTTAATGACTTGGTTATTGGATGAGTGAAATTCAGTTGAGCAGGGAGGCATAGCCTTAATGATTTAATAATGTGGTTATTCGATGAATGAAATTCATTTGATTAGGGAGGCATCGTCTAACTGTGAAGGTGGCTCATACCTTAATTGCCAGCCAAGATCAGTCAGACAGACTAGATAAAGACAGTATTAGATTACCAAAGACCTTAGAATTAACTGAGTTTACATTTAAAATACGTTGTCAAAATTGTAGGTTTTGACTAAATATGATAGATTTGTTGTAACACGTTCAGATCTCATGCAATGACAGCTAATTCCTGCATGAAATAGAGCTTTCCTTAAGCATTCTGTATCTCTCTGGACACTATTATGCAAAGTATTGAAAGTCTTTTTTCTTTTATGAAGGCCACAAAGAGGAGAATGTAGTTACGGAATAAATTTCCCTGTGCAAACATGAAAGTATTTTATAGGTTTTAATTTAGTTTTGTTTGATAACAAATAGCTTGGTCCACCCTGCTTATTCATTTTCCCAGAGTAATGGGTTACATTTTGGTTACCGGCCCCTCTCGTTTCCAGCCAACTTGTGGATATTTTCTTGGCATCTCAAGAAAACAGTTTTGCTTCAAAGAGTTGTTTTTAACTTATCCTGAGTGAGCATATTGATGAATGCTGCCTGTCCATCCAGTCAGTTTGTTTGTTTTATTTGTAAAAGTATGATCTGATTCTTGCCAGGCAGTAACCCGAAGTATAGGAATTTCTCCTCAGCATGGATTTAAGTAGTGATAGTTTGTTAGGAGCTAATTGCTGACAATTAGTATAATTTGAGGTCTATTGCACTGTCATAAATAATCTTATCATGTCTTTTTATTATGAAACACTGTCTCAACAAGATGTCAGTAGTTACTGTACTTAAATCTCATCCCATCTAGCCTGGAGAAAGTCTCAATAGTGCATAAAGTTTTTCCCCAGTTTCATGTTTCCCCTTTGACATTCCCCTTTTTCCCCATTAGTTTTTGTGTTCTCCAATTTCCCCTTTTCACTTTTATGGTATTCTGGATCTCCATTTTCTCTGTACTCAATTTTTCTTTTATGTTTGCAGGTTACTGGCTCTTCCATTGCCATATAAGCTTTCATGTGGAGGTAGGAATGGGTTTAGTGTTCCATGTAGGGGATCAAAGTATGATTCCTCCTGTGCCCAAGAATTTTCCCCGTTGTGGGCATTGGACCCCTGACCCTGACCCCAACTTCAGGTCTAACCTCCTCCAATACCTAAAGGAACAGAATGAGGAGAAGACCACTATTGACCTTGATCTGCTGCCGAGTAATGACAAACATCCAGGTCCCAGCTATGCTACACCCACGCAAACAAATAAGCAGAATCAGCACGAACTTTCATCAAACTCTTTATATGAAAAAGAAATGCTTTCAAGCCAAAAGACAATAAATGTTTCCTGTTGTCTCATTGTGCTTGCATTTATACTCAGTATTTTGACATAATCAACAAGTGGAAATTTAGAAAAGTCATAGATTCTTTAGATTTCTGACCATGGCTGAGAGTGATTCCTGCTGTTCAAAGATAAAGTAATATTTTTTTATGTGGCTACTGGAGCATTCTAATTTAGATATTTTCAGTCATGTATTACTTCACTGAACTTGTACTGCAGAGCTAAGTAGTTTAGTTCTGATGGCATAAAATGTAGACTTTGTGCCCTGAATTTATTGGAGGGAAGACTTGTTGAACTACCATGGATAAAGAAAATAAAGTATTTTGCACAAAAAACGTACATTAGGCTGTATGGTGTTGGGAATGTAAGGAACATGCAGTCCCTAATTGAAAAAACATCTATTTTTGAGTTTTTTGTTTTTTCTATTATTCTTACTACCACTGTTCAAAAAGTGTTTTTATTGGTAAAGTTGTCTGAAGAGTACATATTAGAATCATAAAAGTTTGCTTGAAGGCATATCAGAATTTTCAGTATATTTCAGGAAGTTTGTGTCTCACATTCCAGTTCCACAGCATACAGGAAGAAATGTATTGTCATATTTGATAATTGAAATTTTTCTTTAATGTGAATTAAAAAGTGCTACCTAAGAGTATCTAAGATTGTGATATTTATGTTGTGTTATCAGTATTACTAAATGTTTACTAACTTGTCCTTGTGTAGAATTAGTTGTCATTTAGCCTTAGGGAAGGATCAGTGATCAACTTTAGGTTGCGAGCCATATTACTGAATGATTGAGACCACCCTATGTATATTATTATGATCTCGCATTCTGCATACAATTTTCATACAAAAATGTTAATGATAATCACTGGTTGATTTCACAGTGCAGCTCTTACCTATACTTATAAAGATATTCACAGGTTATTCACATACCTTACAGAGCTAGGTGTGTTGAGGGTACAGCATCAAAGACTTTAACATGACCCTACTCCACCCTCTCCACTTTGCCCAACCTTCTGCCTTTGTGGCATAATGCATTCCAAATTTAGTTACCAATTTTTGAGTTTTTTCTCAGTATACTTTTTCCATCCAGATAATGAATTAGGTATGTGCAAAAGAAGTAAATCCTCAAAAGCAAAGCTGGATTTCCACAACAGTATTGGTAATCTTTTAGTTAGAAGGCACTATAGGGTTGATGATGTCAGTTTGGGGTAGTCACCTACCGGCTTTTTTCATCAAGTTAATGAGATCACTAGTTTGTTGAATGTCATCATCAGTGACAGGGTAGTTGGTGAATTGCTAAGCTTCCTCAAAATGCTTATGACATCATTCCATTATCCCCATTGGTTGGTCAAGTGTCAGCAGTGGCCACTCTTTGGCTGAGCATTAGGAATTTCTCTTACTGATCTCAGCAAAGATATTTTCTGAGCACACACATGTGTTTTCTGGTTATCTTACTCAGTAGGACTATTTACTCTTTTTTAGTGCATTTAGTTACCAAAATGTAAATTCAGCAACCTTGTCCATATTATCATCTCTTTGATAAGGAGTTAGTCTGAATTGTGTATTTTCAAGTGAAATATCCAACAATGGCCCTGCTGATAAGCATTGCTTTTTGAATCAAATTGTCTTTATCTAAATAATGTATATTAGAGGAAAAGTTTAGTTTTAATTTGTGCATTTTGTGAAGAGCAGTAAGTCATTCCTGATCTGTAAATAGATATTGTAGTTGTAGAAGTCAGTCCTGATGCCTTAAGTTTTTGAATTGGAAAACTCACAAGTGAAAAAGTAGAATGCAGAGATGGATCCAGAAGGAAGGGGCATAATGAGAACCACTTTCTCATCTTAGAAACTCTTTATTTGGATTAAAAATTCCTCCCCAGATTGAAACTCCACTTTCAGGTAGAACACTCTCCTTCACCTCAGGATATTTTCTGCCACCTTAGAAACAACTCCCACTACTAAGAAACTATTTATTCTGTTTAGAAATTCCTTTTTTATCTTCATAGTAGTGATAAAAATATTCATATTTGAATTCTTTTTAGAAACTATTTGTTCTGTTTAGAAATTCCACTCTCATCTTCAAAGTAGTATGATATGAATATTCATATAAGAATTCTTTTTCGTGGGTTGGAAAACTGCAGGGAACACTTATATACTCTCTTCACTGAACATTCCATGAACTGGACACTTAGAGCATTCCCAAAGTTGGAACCCCTCCTAATTTGATCACACGGTAGATTGGACACTGCTTGAGTTGGACAGCATAAGTCTTAGGTTTGGTATTTTGGGATATTAACAATGTTATAATTCAATGTACCTCAGTTTTCCATTTATTTTTATAGACTAAGCAATAAAAAATATTCATGTAGAGAACAACTAAAATGATAAAAGAATATATTAACTTTTGAGACAAATGAGAATAGATTCTCCTTAATCTCAAATTGATGTTGAATATTAGATTTTTTTATAAAGTCTGTTATAAGGCTTTTATGAATTATGCTATTTTTGTAGGTAAGTTTTGCACATATTTTGAATAAACTGTAATTATTTGTTATATTTTGTTACATTGAAAATTAGTGCAAGTTTTTTATCACATGTCTTTAATATATTTGTATATAATATGTAAGATATTTGAACTAGTTTTAATTTTTGTATCTATTTAACTTTAAATTGGAGCTAAGAGTTGTATTATTAAAACTTGAATGATTGCCATTACCTTCTAAATACTGTATTGTAAGTATGCAGAGATAGCCATACATGATCAGCAGAGGATTATATTGTTAAAATCCTCAGTATCCTGTTTTTGGCTTTTTTTTCAAAAATTTAATCCTTATAACATAAAGGGAAGCCTTGTAAATGTTAACAATACAACCCTTCGAAGCAACAGTTCCACAAAGCCGTCCATAATGCACCTTCATCACTTAGATCTGTCATATTGCATTATTCATATTTTTATATATGTCTGATAGTATCATTGCTGATCATTATATGGGTAACAGGCATTTATTTATGATGTATGTATATTGGTAATATAAAATGTTCTAATTATCTTTTTGAAATTTTATTATGTTGTGCAGCTTTCAGTGTTATAAACATTACATTTTGATAAAGTTTTAGCAAGTGGCTGTTACATAGCTCTTTAAGTCAAGATGTTTAGTGGAAAATCTAATTGATAAATTATTGGGTATTTAGGAACCTGCAGAAATGACTTAAAGCAGTGTACTACTTTCATAATCTCAATACAAATCAGAGTTCGTAGAGTGATATATGCAGTGGCCTGCTTGGCCATGGTCATTCAGTCCTGTAAGCCTCTTGCAAACTTCAGTTTCTAAAGGACATTTATCTCATTAAGTTTGAACCATTCAGCAAGTCATGCACCACACTTTGTGGATTTATCTACAGGTCATGCAGGGGAAACCAGACTGCAGCTTCTGTAACATGGGGTGGGTCATAGGTGATCTGATGTGAACCAGGCTGTAGGTCAAGTTTAGCCAGATTGTCCCATGTTGAGCGAAAATTAAGGTCGTCCAGAATGAGCCTGACCAAAGATTTAGGTAACTCTGATAAATAATCTGAACTTCAGTTCCATTAGTCTTAAAAATATGTATTACCAGTTGCATTAAAAAGTCTTAAAAATATGCTTTACCATATATTTATATTTTTTGTTGACACTGATGTTTCTCTGTTACCAAGTAACAGTTAATCATGATTAATCAATGAATGTTTTCATATACATCATTTTATATATAGACGAAAGAATGGACCAACCCACCCACATATATATGCATATACTACATAAATGCCTAC
>JAUUDZ010441623.1:0-13107 GCA_032361705.1 Panulirus versicolor
CACATTCGTTCACCCTCAATCTCTAGCTGTCATGTATAATGCACCAAAACCAAAGCTCCCTATCCACATCCAGGCCCCACAGACCTTTCCATGGTGTTCCTGTACTTCATTTGCAAGTGGTAACACAGCAAACTAGAAGTCAGTTTCAATTAAGTTATATTACTGCCAATGGAAGGAAAGTAGTACACCATCACCGAGACTTTCATTCCCCATGGGAGTCCATTTTACCTTGTTTTCACAAGGAGTGCTTCCTCAAAGCTGCAGGAGCCCTATAAAATAAGCCCTGGTAATACGTAACTGACTATATAAGAGCATAATTTGGGTGTGGATGTAAATTTGACTTTCATTCATGCAAAAATAGTAATAGTGTTGATTAAAGTACATGTAAGTGTGGTTGTGCTGTTGGCTTCACATATAATAAGTGATGGGAAAAATAGTGATGAAGGGATTAATTTATGATGTGCACTTTTTCCAGGTGTATCTATGGCAATGTCAGCACTATCAGCATTCTTCATCTGGTTTCTGAGTAGCAAAATTGGTGTCATTGTATTTGAAGCTGTGTTCAACTTCATCTTTATATCTGGTTGGAATGCACTGGATATAGCATCAACCGAGACCTTTCCCACTCATATCAGGTAATAAGTTACTGTCATTATCTTTTGCTTATGGAATGGGTTATTCATTTCATTAACATATTCCTTTGTATCTATAAATTACTGGAAATCCACCAGCACAAGGTTACATAGTGAGTGAAGACATCCTCTGTAAGGATGTATCATCAGGAAAACTTCAAAAATCTTCTCACTCCAAATGAGTCCATAATTACCCTCCTACCCATAGCAGCACAGCTTTGGAGATATAGAAGCTCCTGGAAAAGTGGTCCTGGAGTAATTTTAGGACCATTTCAAGAATGGATTCCTGGTGCAATTATGAATAATATATGTATATATATTTACATATTCATTCATTCATTTATTATACATAATCGATGTTTCCTGTGTCTGTGAGGCAGTGCCAGGAAACAGGCGAAGAATGGCCCATCCACTCATGTACACATATATATACATAAACACCTACACACACATATACATACATATCAACATATATGCATATATACACATATGCAGAATATACATGTGTATACACATGTACATATTCATACTTGCCTTCATCCATTCCTGGCGCCACCCCACACCACAGGAAACAGCATCGCTACCCCCTTGCTTCAGCGAGGTAAAGCCAGAAAAACAGACACAAAAGGCCACATTCGCTCACACTCAGTCTCTAGATGTCATGTGTAATGCACTGAAACCACAGCTCCCTCCACATCCAGGCCCCACATACCTTTCCATGGTTTACCCCAGACATTTCACATACCCTAGTTTAGTCCACCGACAGCATGTCAACCCTGGTATACGACATTGTTCTAATTTACTCTTTTCTTTGCACACCTTTCACCCTCCTGCATGTTCAGGCCCTAATCACTCAAAATCTCTCACTTCATTCTTCCACCTCTTCTATGGTCTCCCGGTTCTCCTTTATCCCTCCACCTCTGACACACATATCCTCTTTGTCAACCTTTCCTCTCATTCTCTCCATGTGACCAAACCATTTCAACACACCCTCCTCTGCTCTCTCAACCACACTCTTTATTACCACACATCTCTCTTACCCTTTCATTACTTACTCGATCACACCACATATTGTCCTCAAACATTTCATTTCCAACACATCCACCCTCCCCCGCACAAACCTATCTATACCCCATGCCTCGCAATCATATAACATTGTTGGAACCACTATTCCATCAAACATTATTATCATTACTATTATTATTATTATTATTATTATTATCATTATATTCATTATACTTTGCCATTGTTTCCCACATTAGCGAGGTAGTGCAAGGAAACAGACGAAAGAATGGCCCAACCCACCCACATACATATGTATATATATACACGTCCACACATGCACATATACTTACCTATACATCTCAACGTATACATATATATACACACACACAGACATATACATATATCATCATTATTATTATCATCATTATTATACATAATCGCTGTTTCCCATGTCAGCTAGGATGCGAGAATATGTTGCCCTATCAACTTCACTAAAAGTGAAAATGAAAACCACAGTATGACGTAATTGAATCAAATAATGGAGAAAGAAATTCTGCCATTGCGAGCTGATAGCCCTAATGACCTGCTACTCCACACACCTGAATGACTAATATCATCCTACATAACATTCATCATTCATTTAATGCAATGGAAATTCAACCTGTCAAAAGATTATTACTTTAAACTGTTTTTGTATTGAATTATACAAAAAGACCTCTAACAATACAAACAGACCTCTAACAGTGTGGGGGATGCACTCCTGGTTGAATAACTCTAAGCGAGTTTAGTGCCCAAAAGAGTCCAGTTTAACAAGGCTTCAATAGGGATGCATACTGACAGCACCATTGGGCACCTAAAAGGGCTTCCTAGGGATACTGGTAATACAATAAATGATGATCGCGAACATATGATAAATGTTTTTAATTTTAATATAATAACACTAATATTCAGTGACGTAACAGTGAAAAATCAAGAAACTCAATAAATTATGATATGGTATTCATGAAATCAGGTGTTGGGAGACTGGGTGGCAAGAGCTACTGTAAGGATGGACTGGCTGTGGCTCATACACTATTCTTCTTAAAGAAGGCTTCTATGACAAGTTGCCCTACCTTCAATCAAGTAGATGTGGCTAAATCCAAGCTCCGGTCAACATTAATGTGATGTTGTCCAACATCAATGTACATTATCACCTGAATTTTCATACACAAAATAATGTTCTTCCTTGACTGCTTGGTAACACCATCATCACTATCACATGCATGCCTTCTTGAAGACACTATGGGTGTCTTGCTTACGAAAAAATAGGGTCTAAAATGAAAAATAAAGACACCATGCTGCAGTATCCATAGCTAGGGGAAGACTGCTCAAGACTGCCACCTCAAGTTGCTGATTGGCTCAAGGCTGTACTGTATCATCATTTCATTGGCAGAGTTCACAGCCAGGACAAAAGGAGAAATTGATATGTACCTAACCCACCATCTGTATACATCATAACCTGCATGCTTTATGTCTAAACTATTGCTTTTCCTTAAATGCTTGCCCACATAACCAATACTAATACTAGCATGCCATTTTCCAGACAATATAGATCTTTTACTCACAGAAAAACAACCAAACATAAGAGAAATAAACCCATCATGCAGCAGAAAACAGCAATGCTGTGTGATATCTAACTTCATTCCCATAAAAATATGAATTTCCCCATCCAATATATTTGTTTTCCTTTATTTTTGCCCACATTACCAACACTAACATCTGCAAGCCATTTTCCAGACATCTTGTGCACATATTAAGCAAAACTACTGGAAAGATATCTACCATATAAAGGTTAGCGCTCAAACACAGCAGCCAAAGGGGCTCACTGGCTGAATGTTGATCAGCATCCACTCTTCCCATAGGCTGATCTCACAGCTCATATAAGAAAGACCTCTGTGTATTGCATCTCTTCTGGTGAGACTTTTGAACTGCCTGATGGATATTAATCATGTTTTGAACCCCTCCCAAAAAAGACTACTGACAAGATACAGTGTTATAGCAAAACCATACTATATGGATCTGCACAATGAAAGATCTATTTGCATTATAAATAATGATATAGTATTTGTGTTTGCTATGTCAGCTAATGAAAAAAACTGTGTATAGTACTGGTGCTTGGACAAGGTCTAGGAAATACAGCACTCTGTAATATGTTAACAGTGGTTCGCTTCAATGAAAGTTACATTACATGCCATTTTCCATGAAAGCAACCCTCATTTAAGCCAGAAAAGACCCATTTATAGAGGATATTCTGCCCAATGCTCCTTGCTTGACAACGGGGAAGGATGCATTAGAAATGAAGAGATTCTGTATAACATACATTACAGAAAGAAATTAAATTACTGACCTTTGGATAATGTGGAACCTCTTGAGCATCAGCAGTGCCACCAACTTTTGTTGAAAATATAAGCTGAAGCAAAAACCTAAAGAGCGGAAACCTGCACTGAGGGTCCACGAGCTCCAATTCCCTGGTGAAACATTCCCTGATTTGCCGCCGAATCTCTGACTTCTGTTTGCCGAGCCATTCATTATCATCCCACCATTGCTTCAATTTCTGAAGGTGTTCCTGGAAAGCAGGACACTAATTTTTCCTATGAATACTAAAGAAATACTTTTCACACTAATTCAAATTGACGAATTTCAAGAAAAATGTTGTCCAATTCCATATTACCAATATCTGGCAATATGCATAAACTGGACATATTACTAAACTCCCAAGCAATATTTTTGAAAGGGTACACAGACAACTAGAATGGACACCAGTGGTGCAGAAGTACAGGTCATTTGGGACCATGGCAAAATCCACTTGGATCCACACCTGCACTTGGATTTCTATCCTTAATCAATTACATGAACAGAACTTTACCAATCACAACTATTTTTGCTTCCTTTATGTAAATGTATTGAAGTTAATCAAAGGCTTTCTAAAAGTCCTGTAACTTCTTCCTTTATGTATTTAATGGTCCTGTGGTGGCTCTCCCATCAAAGACAATTTACCCTTTTTTCTGGTCTTCCAGCTCAAATCTGAAATCCTTAAATTCAAAGCTACATTTAGCAAGACAAAAAAGACTCTTTCTCTATGTAACTTAGATACCAACACTGTAGTATCTAAGTTATTGAATCACTGTTTCGTCCCTGCAACAAAACATGACTTGTTGACACAAAGCATGACTTTGCCTATTGTTTTTCCCCTGCAGCAAACTTACCTCCTGTATACCAGGGGGTTCTACCTTCACAACTCAGTCTCCAACAAAGGTTGTGTGTCGTAACTCTGATGTCAGATCATGGCCTGCAGGTCTATGTAGCCACCAATTCCCAGCTGGTCTAGAACAACATTCTAAGTATTTATCCATTCATTTCTTAACTTTAGAGGCCCCAGTTATGGAAAAAAAAGTCCACATCAAGGCCAACTGAGCCTTGACTGATACATAAATAGGTTAATGAAAGGAGTAAAAGTAAAGTATTTGTGAATTTTGGAGAAAAAGAAAAACTACTTTTAATAAGTACCAGGTCATACTTATTGGGGAAGACATGAGGGGATAAAGAGTTCCAAAGCTTCAAGGTGTTGGCAACTTAGGAACATTCATCAAAATGGCCAACCCAACAGCAGCCGAAATCCAAAGAGAAATCACATGATGTAACATCTTCCTAAGTATTGCATGGTCTAGCAAGTGGTTAGGGCATACAAGCCGCCAGCACTTGGCACCTAAAACCAATGTAATACCACTGAAAGAGGAGAAATCTACCAACAGGGTGACAAGAAGCCAAAACTTAAAAAAAATCTTTTTCAATACCATCTTTCCTCATACCATCAGAAACATTATTACCAATATCTTACCATAAAAAGCATCCTTTCAGCACGTAGTTCACTCCATGTGTTTTTAGGTGTCATGATAATCTTGTCCAGCTTGCAATGATCATATGGAATCCATATCTCTGCAAAGAAAAAATAATTATCAGGTTCAAATAAACATTAAAAGTCCATCCCTGTCTCAATGGAATAGACGTTTCTGAACAGTTCACCATCAAGTAAAATTCCATTTAATGAAACCCTTTTCTACAGCCTCTACTTTATAAAATTGGAGATGCATTACTACAGAAAGAATGTCATCATAGTGCATAATGAGAATACACTTGAAAGAAAAAAAAAGGCACAGATTGAACAATGGCTACATTTGCACACATTCACTCTCTAGAAGTCATGTATAATGCACTAAAACTAGAGAACATCACCCATAGCCATGCCCCACTGACTATTCCATGGTTTAACCTCACTGCTTCATATGCCATGGTTCAGCCCACAGATAGCAAGTTGCCCTGTGTATCCCACAGTGATCCAATTCAATATATCCCTCTAACCCTTCTGAATGTACATGTCTCAATACCCAAGTGCCTCTTTCATTCCATCCTTCCATCCCCTTCCTGGTCTCCCCCTTCCCCTTCATCCTTCAACTTCTGATACTTGGATCTTCTTAGTCAGCCTCTCCTTGCTTATCCTTTCAATACGTCCAAATCTCCTGGGCACGCCCTGGCCAGCTCTTGCAGCTATACCTCCCTCTTAAACTGTAATTCCTTGAGCAATCAACCCAACTTACATTACATATTGTCCTTAGGCATCACATTTCCAACATTCCATCCCTTTTATATTCATGGCCTAAGGGTCACATCAACACAAAAATGCCAGGTCTATTCTATCTCCAAACATAAACATCTTTTCACCAGCAGGCATTGACCTCTCCTTCCACACACTCCCTACTCCTTAAGCACCAAGAACCTTAGTCTATTCTTCCTAATTATTGCGCATTTCAGTTCCCACAGTTCCATTCACTGCCAAGTCCACTCCCTGGTATTTAAAGCATTTCAATTCCTCCAGGTGCTACCTCACTATGCATAAAAGAGCTTTGTGGAAGGTCTTAAGAATATATGGTGTGGTAGGAAAGCTGCTACAAGCAGTGATTATTTTTCATCAAGGGTGTATGGCATGAGTATAAGTAAGAAGAGAATAGAGTGAATAGTTTCAATTAAAGGCTGGTCTGCACTAAGGGTATGTGATGTCACCATAGTTGTTTAATTTGTTTAAAGATGTAGTGGTGAGGGAGATAAATGCAAGAGTCTTGGAGAGTGGGGAAAGTATGCAACCTGTAGGCAATGAGAAGGCCTGGGAAGTCAGTCAGTTGTTGTGTGGTGATGATCTAGCACTGGTGGTACATTCAAGTGAGAAACTGCATAAGTTGGTAACCGAGTTTGGAAGTGTGTATGAAAGGACAAAGTTGAGAGTTATTGAGAATAAAAGCAAGGTTATTAGGTTTAGCAGGGTTGAGGGAGCAGTTAACTGGGGTGTCAATTTGAACAGAGAAAAACCGAAGTGAAGCGTTTTAGATAGCTAGGAGTGGTCATGGTAGGGAATGGAACCATGGAAGTGGAAGTGAGTCATAGGGTGGGTGAGGGAGCAAAGGTTCTGGAAGCACTGAAGTACATAAATGCTTATGTACTTATGATTTATGTCTTGTAAACCAAAAAATAAAAAAGATACTGATACAGAGAAGGGCAGAATTTCAGTCAGAGACAGTGCCTACATGTCAGGTCACTGGCAAGACCACATCATACCAGGTGGGCAAAAGAATGAATGCAGGTGGGACAAGATGTGACATCATGTCAGCTGCACTGTGACATCATAGGTCTGAGCAAGCTACTGAGTGATCATTAAGCCCTTTTTAACAAGTATCTGCTGACCTCATATGCTTCATGATGGTTATGCTTCATGATGGTCAGAGTGGATGAATCATCATGGGTCTGTTCAATTTTAGGGGGTTTTGCACGTTCTACCCCTCTAAAAGGAGGATCCCTCTATGAAGTTTGTAATGCTTTGTCCATTATGTGAAAAATTTTCTTCTGAACACCCAATAACTGTACTTTCTAAAAACAATCCCTTCAGCTACTCTCATCTTCAATATACCCCTCGAATACAGAAATCAATCACCCTATAAAGTCTTACCATCATCTTGAGGTAGTAGAATATTTTGCAGTGATGAGGGGATGGAATGTTGTAAAACCATATATACAAATTTTTCGACTGCTAATTGTTCCAAGCATTCTGGGGTATGGGCAGGCATTATGCCCTCCTTTTTCTTGGATGACATTTTGAAGAATATAGCCGGTCTTACTTGAGCACTCCAGAGTAGCTACTTGTATTCATGCCATGGCCTCATTTCTGAAAAAAAAAAGAAAATTAAAACCCTCATCATATTGTAATAATTCAGGCTGAGTGCTCTGTGCTACAATAATTCACCTGCGTGTTTCAAAGCAAATTATTCATATTCATATTACCTGCTTGATATTATTTGTGCAACACAGGGATGCAGTTTCAATATATGTTGGAGTCCCATCTCTTAAACTTTCTTACGATCATACAACTTTTTGCAATCCTGTAAACTATCCTCAAACTGTCTGCATTCACAGGTACATTATCATTTTATATAAAAGTACTTGTCCATATCTTTTCTATTAATTTTTAGACTTTTGGTTCAAAGAACTGTTCATTACAGACACTGTCGAGTTGGCTTAGAAACTTGAAGGATGTGATCAGGTCTCCCCTTCTCATTTCCACAGCATGCATGCAACAGGTGCCATAATTGTTGCCCTCTTCTTGTCCTTTTTTTATTTGCACTAAATTTTTCTTGAGGTAAGATGACCAAACTTGACAAAAAGAAAAAAAAATCCTAATAAAAAAATCAAACATCTCATCCATGTGCTTAATGCAACTCTTATATTAACAAATGCACAGACTGCCTCTTTACCCATTACCCTGACATAGTGGCCTTGTGATATGCTAGGTACACCATCAATCCCAATGTCCCTTTACCATACTTACCACAGCACGTTCAAAGCTAGCCATGTCCACCGGGCAGGACCACAGGTCAAGAACACTAGCACTATTATAAGTGTGCATGGTCAAAAGCATGCTCAGCTCCAGGTCATTTTAGATGAATGAAATAATAAAGAGTACGAGAAAACGAACATGGAAAAGAAAGACTGGAGTCCTCAGATGTCTGAGGACCTGACTATTAAAAGTGGGAAGGTTATATAAATAGGGAAAATAAAAGAGGGAAGACAATTCCACAACACTACTAGTCTTAGGGAAGGTGGAGGGATCATCTGTCAATCCTCATGTGGCTGGTCTCTATGCAAAAACTATTGGAAGAGCCTGTCACGTCTTTGGTCCCTTTCAAGATAACATTAACATACATGGAGGATCTCAGAGAAGGCAAGCTGTGTTAAAAATTTTCTATATAAAGATTTTCAAAACCAATTATTACCTAATGTTGTGTTATACCGAGAAATCATTAGGTTAATTATTATAATTTGTCTAAACCCTGATGCTGGGAGGTGGGGTAGGGCATGTTTTCATGGCTCTCAATACTGTTTGACAGTATCAATGGCCATTATTTCCCCTCATGTGTTACTGCTCTTGAGAAAGTTTTGCAGCTCGTATAAAGATGGCACTGCCTGATTTACTTCAGTATTTCTTATTTTACATTATCAATTACTCAAAAGTGGGAGGGCTATGGAGGTCACGAAAAATATGATGTTAATGCTTAAAAAACTAATCAGAACATTCATAAAATAGATTAGAACCTTTGAAAGCCTCATTCAACTTCCACCTAGCAGTCCAGATTTACATCAAATTTCAACGTCATAAAGACGTTGAAATATATACCAGCACGAGTCTTCTATGCTGTGTAATGCCACATGGTGAGCTAAGTAGGTTAATTATGCATTTGTGTGATGGAATGAACTTGCAAGTACAGGAACATTTATAAGACTATGATGATCAGGACACATGGGGAGAGCATTAACATAAAAGAAGCTAAAACATTTTAGAAATTAATGAAACACATGCACACTAAATTCCCTTTCAGACCAGAATGACCTCAAATTTCAAACCGAATCAAAATGTGCCGTGCAATGTCATGTATGGCCAAGAGTGCCATGGAATCTACTTTTATCAACAGGAATGCAAAAAACGTCCAACACCTGCTTGAAAACTGATACCATAAGCAACACACTATCAAATACAATAAAAAATTTGGTAATTATGAAGTTTAAGGTCACAGTCGCTATCCATTAAGAACTTTATCAATTTCATTCTTCAAAGATGGTATATATATTCTATATTTCTAATAATATAACACTGTAGAGCATGATTTGGGGCTTTTATATCATTCTTCTATGTTGAATAAGAAGATAAAGGCGGAGGCTATGATGATAATGGAAAATGTGTGGTTAATTACAGGTGAAATAATTGTACGAATTAACAAAGCCCATAGAAACTTCACCAAAACAAAATCATCTCATCTTTTGGTGATGTTTGAAATAAATCATTTGGTGTAGATGTTTGAGACCATACATACATGGATACTTGACATGGTCTGCATCTCCATGTAAGCACATGCATTTAAGGACACTACTGACATACTGTGATCATAACATTGCAAACTATGGTAACTGTCATTCCCAGGGGAAGTTTAATGAAAGTTCTAGAGGCTCTATCAATTCCATATTAAAGTTTCACGAATGTTTTGGTCACTCCCGCGCTTTCCCTGAACTTCACTGCACTCCCCGCTGTAGCCTTGGTAATCTTATAGGAAATAAAGGCTCCAGATACTCTCACCTTAGTCTAACCTTATATTTATCTAGTATACATCCAATGCAAAATGTAAGAAATGAAGAATCTATGCAATTTACGTGGTGCCCTTAAACTTCATAATTACTCAAATATGACATATATATCTGATATTAGCGTAAGTTAAGTAAGGTTTTCATAAGTCTTGTTCAATATTATAAGAACTTACATATTTCTATTCTGTTTGAAACCTTTCTTTCCCTAAACTTCATAGCCCTCCCCACTAATTAACACTTGTGACACTAATGATGTAGCACCAACTTAATTACTTAGTATTCTACTATGGCGAACGGCAAGTTCCAAATGAAAGGAAGAAATGAAATAATAAAAAATTCACGGTTGTCCCCTAAATACAAAACCACCTATGACCCCTGTTAATCACCTATGGCACCTACTCTACAACAGCGACCACTGAGGAAAATGCTATGATCAGAGAATATCTCTAATGACCTAATCTTCCCCAGAAATACATGTAATTAAATGCTGTCAATGATCTGACCCTTGTAACTGGTACTTTAATCAAAAGCAAGACATAATTAATCTTGACCTGTCATGGATTCCATAGACCCTTCTACTGCAAAGGTGATCCAAGATCCAAGCCTACTTTTCTCTCTCCCTTCTCTCAAGATGAGGTCAAGTGGCTCCTCTTACTATACCTTCCAAGAACTTATTAAAGTTCTAACAAGTCCCAATTACCTAAAAAGTTCCATCATCTCGTCGTCCCTCCACACACCTGACCCACGGTTAAAATGTCTTACGGTTTTCTGGTCGTCTGGACACCACATGGAGACAATCCCCTCATCTCATCCATACTTCTCCTATTCACAAGTATGTAGACCACCTTTTCACAACCTCACACACAAGTAATACAACTCCAAAACACTTTAAAACCAATGGAGTAGCCAAAAACACACACACACACACACTCTCTCTATAGCCAGGTCTGGTGGTGGCTCATGAGGGCCAATGGTGGGAGGGACAACTCATCTAAATTCTCACTCACGGGAGAGAGATATATTTAAGAAGCAGAATTACCACACCCTCCCTCCTTAAGATTACCAGTAATGGCCTAAGATTACCAGTGGTAACATCATCGTCCCATGAACTTCTATGGTAACCTGGAGCGACGTAGACTTAATGGCTGGGGACACATGGTAGAAAACGCCTTGTTGAAATTGTTCCCCATTATTAAGAGGTGTTTGTTAAGGGTGTTGGGATTTTGGGTGCTAGTGGGAAGAGAGGAGAAGGATTGGGGGAGGAAAGGTGTTGTTAAAGTCCATTAAACATGACAGTTAAGAGGTTAGATGGGAGATGTGGCCTTTTTCCTCTTCCTGGCGCTACTTCGCCACCATGGGAAACTCTTTTGTGTCACTGGACCCCGTTTCCAGACATGGAGGCCAATGGAATTTGTCTCCAGATATGGAGACCAAGAGACTCTTTTGTCTCCAGACATGGACACCAATGGACTCCATCTCAAGACATGGAAGCCAATGGAGTCCAATGGACTCCTTCTTCAGACATGGAGTCCAATGGACTCCTTCTTCAGACATGGAGTCCAATGGACTCCTTCTTCAGACATGGAGCCCAATGGACTCCTTCTTCAGACATGAAGGTTTAGTTTAAAAACTTGTATGTGCCACAGAAAGAGAGAATAATAATACTACTAATAATAAAAATGGCCTGGTGTTAACCAGAATAGAAGTCCAAAACCGAAACTAAAACTTCGATGAAGCACTGGCACTCCCAAAAGCTAAATAGAATCTGAAAATCAGCAAGAATCAAAAAGTACCAAAACAAAACTTTATATTGACGACCCTCAGGCCCCCATAAAAGTTCAATAAAGTCGTCTAATGTCCCCCCCTCCCCCTAGAGAAAAAGTTCCAAATAGAAGCTTTAGTTTGGCGACCTGTGGGTCTCGCAAAAGCTGAATAAAGCTAAAATAAAAGTTCCAAACAGAAGCTTTAGTTGGAAAGCTCAAGCGCCTCGCAAAACCTGAACCAAATGGTCAGGTATCCGGTAAGGAAGGTTAATTAAAGTCCCAAATTGAAGCTCTTCTTTGATGCTGATGAATGGTCAGCAACGCAAGAGAATATTTCATCTGGCACCATCCACAATAAATGTCTCAAAGTAAAGCCTTTTTCTTTTCTTCTTTTATTTTTGGAGGTTGATAATAAATGTCTCAAAGTAAAGCCTTTTTTCTTTTCATTTTCTTTTGAGGTTGACGACCCGTGTGCCTCGCAAAACCCTAAATAACACACCCGAGGAGTTCAGTGCACGATAGACTGCTTCCTGCCCAATGGCCGGAGAAAAAAGGTTATATTCCCTCCTTCCTCAACAAATGGCGACGTTTTTGCCTCTGTTACACATCTGTAAGTCACACTATGACATATAGCTTCAACTAATTCCTTGATATAAAACCATGGCTTCCTGCCTGACCCATTAAACTGGTTTAAAATAGCCGCCACTCACTCCCTGGTAGCCGTCAATGGCCTCTGATGCACGTCCGGTGGCTGGCTGACCTACACGAAGACGCGCCGCACTTTCGAGTGATACTCCTGACGGAGGCGTTACTCACACTTGTGATTCCTCCTGACGGAGGCGTTACTCACACTTCGAGTGATTCTCCTGACGGAGGCGTTACTCACAATTGTGATTCCTCCTGACGGAGGAGTTACTCACACTTCGAGTGATTCTCCTGACGGAGGCGTTACTCACACGAGTGTTTCTCCTGACGGAGGCGTTACTCAC
>JAUUDZ010441634.1:0-13107 GCA_032361705.1 Panulirus versicolor
GGTGAGCCATGGTAACATGGAAGGGAAGTTAGACATCACGCGTCTAACAATCATCTCGACCATCCACGGGCATAAACCTGAATAGTACCAGAAACACATTTTCAAGTGATGTTCCCGGTTGGGACTTGTGAGTGGTAGTATTTCAACTGCTGTAGCAGCTGAAGCAGATAGGATTTTTCTACTCTCGATTCTCTCTCTCTCTCTCTCTCTCTCTCCCCCCATCCTCATTTGATTCAGAGGCGTACAAAACAGGGGAAGAGATGTAGGGACCACCCAATTTTTTTTGGGGGGTCATCCTTTTTATGTTTTACCTTTCGAGATGAAAAAAGAAAAGGAAATTGAGTAGAAAGTAAATAGGTTGTGAGCCCCGACCACCTGGTGACATAACCAGTGTTTCCTCCTGTCACTATCCGATGCATTAATAGGTATCTGTCTATCGAGTGTTTCTGAACTGGTGAGTATGCCAGTCTTTCCTGCAATTGTGCAGGAGGTGTATAGGTCAAAGAGCAGAAAGTAATAACATTTAGGTTACACAAATTTTTCATCTTTTCTGTCTCTACCCCACCGTCCCTTCTTCCTTCATTTCTGATGCAAAGATCCTCTTTGATTGTCTTTCCTTACTCATCATCTTCAAGTGTCAGGATCATACAGGCACACACTGGTTGGGCCTATTTGTCAGAATGCACTCATTACCAAACTTCTCTCTCTTGCACTACCATTCATTGCAAGGTCAGTGCGCCTCACACTGCACACCTCCCTCAGTCATTTCAGTTCCATCACAACCATCTATTTCCCTCCTTTACATCTAAGGCTCAACTCTCACATCGATGTAACAATATGGAGACTACTATACCATAAAGGCTATCCCCTTTGCCCTTACACACACTGTCCTCTCTCTCAAAACATGCTTTAACAAATACAGAACCAAAACCCATCTTCCACCCCACCATTGTTCCATTCGCTGCCACAGCTTCGCCCAAGAATCTAATGCGATTTGCTGGCTTCATTTCTTGCTTATTTAGGCTTGCACTTGAATGATATCAACCCCCCCCCCCCCCCCTCGACTCACACACACACACACACACACACACGCACACACACACTCAATACTACTGCGCCTCATTACATCATTTTTGTAAGCTTACACTGAAAGACCTTCTTTCATACACGATCCTATACTCTGTTTCCTGTTTCTGGGGATTCTCTCTGATTCACCTCTCACGCCCACCCCTTCTCATTCTGAGCATACTGTCTGCTCGCCCCTCACTCCAAGCCACTCAATCCAAGAAACACCGCGTCAACACTCCATTCACAAATAGATTAGACAGCCATGATGACATCATATAATCCTGCCATAGATCACCCTCTGCTAGGAACCATTCACCCTCCTCCCTTCTTTTTCGCACTTATTCGTTACTCTCCCGATGAAAGCTCCAAACTTCACTGAGAAACGCTCCATTTACCCCACATAATAGTAGCCCCTTCCACAGGTCCTCTCTGTGAACCCTATTAAATGTTTTAACGAGATTCATATATACCACAGGCACATGTCTCTCTTTTTCCGAGAATTTTTCATTCAAATTCTCACAATCAAACACTTGGCCTATACATACTTTTCCTCCACTGAAATCCTCTCCAGTGACATGCACTGCAATGGCCACCATTCTCTAAATCACTCTCACACATACCTTAACAAGTGTATTCAGCAGGTTTATAACTCTCGAGTTCGAAAGTTCACTTGTGTTTCCCCTTGTCTTCATGCAGAGTCAATATGCATACCATCTGCCACTCCTCAGGCAAATTCTCTTCGGCAATAAGAATGTCGAACAGCCTAACTAAGCAATCAAGAGCATTTTCATCAATTTCTTTTCTGTAATTTTTATACAGTTTCCTTAACTATTACCTCTTCGTCACACTTCCCCTTAGGCGGGGCTTCCACAACCTCCCCTCTCTTCACCATATCATTTGCGATGCCTTTCCAACTCCACATGCCACCTCATCCCAGACACACGCCTTCATTCCAGACACACCACGTCCAACATCCTAGCCTCTAACTCATTTTGTTGTCCTTCAACGTCGTGACCTCAGCTCTTTTTCACGTCTCTGATACCACTGACGCTCGGATTTACCCTCTTGTTCTCAATACATTGTTCACCTTCTTCCGAAGCACTTCCTAATTTTCTCTGACGTTTATCAATACCCTCTTACCCCATTTCTCATTTGCTCTCTTTTTCAGTTCATGTATCTTTCACTTGACTTCCTGCCTCCTGTATGATATAAAAGATACCTATATGTCTATACATAGGATAATGAAATGACGTCTTTGTAATCCTACGTTTTCTCTTGGCATCTGTTTCTTTATTCCTAAAATTTTACTTTTGTCAGCATCAAATGAGAAGCTTAATATCCATATTCTAGGGCAGTGCTATGCAATTACTTCAGGAGTAGGGCCGGATTATGAAGCTCAAATTGATGTAAGAGCCATACATTTATTTTACTTCCATTCTGTTTCTCTAAACATCTCATTCCACAGCTCATTACAATTCATCACATATTTCATTCAATTAATTGAGACAGTTGGTCACAATAAAAATCTATTCATGTAGAATTTCGTTCGCATTCAGATATATAGATAATTTCATTAATTCATTAAAATTTTTCTGAGTCTGTCAAAAGGCTAATGAAAAAAAAAAAAAAAACATTCGAGGGCCGGATTTGGCCCGCGGGCCGCCAGTTGAATAGCCCTAGTCTAGGGAGGCTCATCTACCTTGCAAATATATGATGGGGAAACACATTATATGCTCACCTCCTAAGGGAATTAGGTGCTATACATGAGAAAAACGTTGCATATTTTGCATACAACTCTGTTCACTTTATCATTCATGAAATGAAGGCTTGGGTGTTTGCTTTGAGAAATTAGCGTTGGCTGTACGATTACTTTTTGTAGGAAAGATGGGTGAAGGGGGAGGAGAAAAGGAAGAGAGAGGGGAAACGACAAAGTAAAGAGTAGAGAGCATTGTGGGTGAATTTGGAGCATGAAGAGGAATGGGTACTTGGGAAGAGGAGGAAAAGTACAACAAGTAGCAAAAGAAAATATAAGAAATAAGGAACCCTGGGATATATAATGACAGAGAAGATGGGGAGAAAATAGTAGAAAAGAAAGGGTACTGATATTGGTTAAGGAGAAGCAAGACTGTGAATGAAAAAGGAGAATGGGTAAAAGAGAAGGGCACGAATGTTCAAGAATGTGGGAGTGGAAAAGGAATGCACTCCTTTGCATTTTTTTGTATATCTTTCCAAGCTGCACGTAGCAGAAGAGATCAGTAACATAGTTTGGTAAGGTTAAAAAATCAAACTGATGATTCAGAGAAAAATACCTGAAAACTTGTATGAAGCAAGGGAGGAGTAATTGTCTTTCGTGAAGGTCTGCTCCGAAATGCATTTATGGTGTTCGGGTTTTACCTCTCTTTGGTAAATCATTTCAAATGTGAAAATGCCACTTAGGAAAAAGCAGTTTACTTTATTCGAAGTAAAACGATTATCCATAAATTTGTATCTAACAGTAAAAGTACCATCAAACAGACCTTGCGTTAAATAGCTGCCGAGATCAAGGATGTCAAAGTCTCCGATAAGCTCAAATAGTTTCATCAATTATCTCTTAAACCAATGCCTTCTAAGGTAAATAACCTTATGTCATCAACCTAACTTCAAATAGTTTTGTCTAATCACATCTTAGACCAATGTTTTCTAAGCTGAATTGGTCTACGTCATCAACTCAACTCCCGAGGAATTTGTTTCTCAGTTTGGGGAGGAATCATGTGCGTAGTTCGCTGCTGCCTTCTCTTTATTCCATGTCATTTGTTTCAAGAAAGTTGGCCCAAACTGACTAAGTATTGAAGATGGGTACGCACCAGCAGGCTGCGAAGAATACAGATAAACTTCTTAGACCTGAATTCGAAAGCACCTCCGATGAAGACCGGAGTTTTGTTCCCCTGTTTACTGCTTTACGCTCTCCTTAGCTTAAAAGGTCATTGGAGATTATTATCCACCAGTCTTTTACCTCATTTACCTTTCAATAATTCGACAGAATTGATAATATAACTTGCCTTCTAGGTTTTATGTTTCTCTTCTCCGCCCCTAACTTCTTGTTGAATATTTTATTCTATCTCATTTCTATCCCATGTATTTTTCTTCAATCCTAGCTTTTCAGTTTTTCTACAGTTGATCATGCGTGGTACTGGGAGAGGCGTACGAGCGAGCCAGATGCTTATGGCAACGTTAGACGAGGGATAGGAATGGGTTAACTCGCTCTGCTAGGGTGGTTGGAGGTCACAGATATAACAAGTGATGACAGTATGAACGTCAATAGGTAATTATGAATGGCGTAGAATGTCACTACATAAACTTACGGATCCATTTTGAACTCCGACTAATTAAATTTTCTTCGTTTTATTTCGGGAATGATAACTTTTCAAGGAATGTCTTTGTTTAAGTGTATTCCAATAGTTTTGCAGGTTAGCAATGGCTATTGGAAAAAAGTTTTGCAATTTACGGATAACTTTCTTTTAAATTGTCATGGAAGTTTGGTACAGACTCTCCAAATGCAGGTAACTTCATCATCGTCTGGCTATAAGAGATCTTTAAAGTAAATGTAGAGACACAGCGTAAATAAGCAGACCCTTATCAACAACGGATAAAGGAACCCAGACTTCAATAAACAACTACAAAACCAACAGCACACAAAATAACTACACCCAGTTGTCATCAGCGTACAAGACAAATGAACGTGAACAACGAGACATCGTCTCCAGAAATATCAACCAAACAACACAAGATGACAAAGTCAGTCTACCAACCTACTACAAAAGGAAAAAGACTAGCAACCTCATTAGAAGACTCCAACGTAGTTTATGAATTCAAATGTCAACAAGGAGATTACGAGCTCTTTACTAACATGATCTGCCTGGGCAGCACAGCCTGTACTCTATCCAGAAGACTTGCTCTTACACATAAAGAAAGGCTCTATCAAACTACATGTCAACAAAAACCACAATACACTGCCTTCACACGAGAAGCTTCTCTTACGTCTACCGGGATACTACGCCTTGACGAAGACACAAGACGCTTACACATCCCCAAAATGATAATGATCAAAGAACAACCACCGAAACTCAACTGTTAGAAGACTGGATAAGACAGACTTCTGTAGCTACACACCATAGCACCACGTTACAGCCAATAAGAGGGCAGCACTACATGCACGTCCGCCTACTGGTATTACCCAGCCTCTCACAGCTACCCGCAGTCATTCCCAGCTGCTCCACCGACCACTCCACACATTCCTGATGACTTAATAGATTGAAATCGAAACGTAGAGACAACTTGAAAAATTCAGAGACAAAAAACTATTTGGTTGTTTTAACTGAATTAACATTACACATGAGTGTAACAATATGGTTTCGCAAATCGTAGATTAGGTGTTTGCTTGCTCTGAAGAAAGTGTGAGAGAAATACTTAGAGAAACAGGAGTTGTGTGTGGTGTTTATGTATTTGGAGAAAGCGTATGATAGGGTTGATAGACATGATTTTTTGATAATGCTTCGAATATATGGTGTAGGAAGAAAGCTAATAGAGTCCATGAGGAATTTACACAAGCTATCGAGTACCCTTCCTCTTATATACATAAACAACGGGATCTTCACAGTCCTTTCCCATTAGGCACACAGTACGCAGTAGTTAAAGATTTTACTGATCATCACTGTAAAATTGGTGTAATTTAAAAGGTATATTTCTTTTTCTGTCTTCCCTGCTTCTTCGGGGTCACACTCTGTCTTCTGATTTAAGATCATATTTCACCAGCTTTCTGAAAGTTTAATCACAAACTGCGAAAAGAAGTTAAAGAAGAAATTGCATAACCATTATACATTAGATCATCAACCACATTCTTGGCTCCTGGAAGTCCGGCTTTGTGTCTCTCTGAAAACAACATTGAATCAAGAGTTGAAAAAAGTCCCGAGAAATTTAACAGATGTCTACAGTAACATCTCTTACCTACTTGCACACACCACTTGGAGTAGTGGTTAGGGTTACTGACCATGAGCCAGCGCGGGCCAGCCCGGGGTCGAACCCATGGGTATGAATCCTTGGCGTAGTGGTCGGCATACGCCCAATCATGCTTAAGCGTAAAGGCATTATACATATACACAAGTTTACTAGAAGGGGTAACGAGTATAAAACTCTCTCCGTAACACACAAATAGTAACTACACAGACACACAGACACACACACACACACACACACAGAATCACATTAGGCCCTGATATCATCCGGGTAGTCAGAGACTTCAAACTTCATGGTGTCACCACAGACGAAAGTTGAAATAGAAGCACTATCATCAACCCTTTCTCATACCGTCTGTACCTTTTCCGCCGACTGAAGTCACTAAGCTTTCCGCCATCTGAGCTCAGGAATATCTATACCATCTTCATTCTACTTAAGCTTACCTCCCTCTCTCCAGCATGGTCCTCCTCGCTGAGGGACCAACTAATAAGAGTGCAGAAAAGTGCATGTAGAATCATTCTGTGCCCTTTTTTACACCACCTACCAAGAATCCCTCTTATTGCTAGACCTGTGTCACCCTCTACGACCGGCATCTGCAGCTAACACGGCACTTCAACAGTGTACTGCTGACCCACCCACTGTTACCAATACCCATCCCCTCGCTCCCCAACGCCTATCCACCACGAACCGTTGTTCGTGACCCCAGTCGACTTGTTCCAATCAGAACTCTTACAGACAAACATAAGAACAGTCCCACACCTCCCATGGTGAACGTCATAGCAGTCTACGAACAAATGCATAGCTATGTAATTGAACAGTTTAGTTTCATGTTGATTAGGTAATGTGGTATGTCAGCTACAGTGCTACCGTAACTATTCATCTGTTGATGTCCAACCATAAGCTTTACTCTATAAATATTCCTGTATACCTACCAACCTGACTATCTAGATATACCTGATTCATGTGCTTATCCATATTGTGGAAATATTCCTAGCCCGCTTTGATCTAAAGCTCTTTTAGGATTAGTTAGCTAATAACTCTTATGACCTCCCAGTTCTGTAATACCTCAACTGTGTATTTTCAGCTGAATGACTGCCTAAATCAAATAAACTATTATTTATATATTTCAATTTATTTTACACACACACACACACACACACACACAAATATACTCACACAAACACATATATATCGCAAGAGGTCACAGTGGTGTGGTGCGCGTGATCTAGTATATGCAAAAAACACAGGAAAATGAAACGTGATATGTTCCCAAGTGCACTTTCGTGCAATGATCACATCGTCAGAGGAGATATAGGAATGAGATAAAATATTTAGAACAGTCAGTTGATATACAAGAAAGAGACGTAGCTGAGACGCTGTAAGTAAACAAGTCTTACTGGACGGTGATGTTCGGGTTGGTGTGTTCGGGTATAGCGTTATGCCTGTTATAAGATTTTTATTATGTGGACAGGGAAGTGATCTGCTCACAGAATTTGCCTACAATATAGGTAACCAATTCGTATAGACTTTCACTAATACTGATGTTACCTACTCTTTGTGACTTTGATTTCTCGTGGAGAAGGAGTTACAGTTAATACCTGAATTGGCATTACTCCAAAAAATTCAGTGACTATAATTTCTAACATGATTAAACAAAGCATTTAATTCTTGTACTGTTCTCATAATATATCAATGTTGTTTAAATCTGACATGAAGATCCTTACCAGTTAGCCCAACATAAAACATATAACATTTTTTACAAGGTATTGTGTAAAAACAGCCTGCGGAATTTTCTGCTGAGTTTTTGATGAAGATGATATCTACATCATTTCTATTGATGAAGGCTACAGTCATATCAAAGGATCCTGGAGCTCGCTAAATCTTATGTCTATTCATCACCGAATGAACCAATAAGGCCTGAGCATAAGATTTCAGTTCCACCTCATTTTATGTTTAGTGCTGTTTTATGTGTTAGTTCTCCCCCAAATTCGACAGATCCATTATTACAGACTTCTCTATACTTGTTCTTCATTCCTAACTTCTTATATCATAGAATTCTGCGAATGACACGATGCAACAGTTACCAATGTGTGCTATAATCATTCTCAGTAAATCACTAATCCAAACTTTCGATCAATTTTCGTATAAATATTACTGATACCTTCCTCCCTTGATGCACATTGTAGTATGTTTAGTTTAACCAAGGTCACGTAATAACACACTTTTGAATCTGTTAAGAAGCCTCTCGTTGGTAACCATTCACATCTCGAAGACTTCATCCTGTGATGTTTTACTGCAATACATTTCCACTTAGAAGGAACTGGACTCGGTATTCTTTTAGATCATCCAAGCCTGCAACGGCAAAGGTAACATACAGAACGTTTTCCCAAGGGAGTAAACCCTACCATCGCTTAGGAACTGCTTCGTTTGATGTAACTTCTCAAAGTAAGACACTTTCATCTTTCCGTCAACTTTTTTTTTTTTCTGTGCGCTATTGATCGGTAAATTGAAAACGACAAAGAGATCTGAATGCTCTGTCTAGTGAATCCACGCTGGATATTGTTCGTGTCAAATAAACTTTAGTATCTAACAAGTTGATACAATGTGATTCTTTGTGTAATCGAATTATACCATCTACCATAAAGTAATAGTGTGGCCCTTGATGTAGATCCCTCAGGGGAAGCACTGTGCCAGATTTGATCAGAGACGTAGGAACATCTCAATACCCCTTACACCAGAAATCCTTGCGTTTATGGTGTGTCCGTGAAGATATTTTTTTTTTCTTTTTTGCCGTCATAACCACTGGAATTTTTTCAGAGGTCAGTGAGGGAACTTTTATTCCCAAGTGACATATGAGGTGGGTTAGAGCATCCGTGTTTTTCGGTCAAGGTTACTGTGTGACATACTCGGAAGATTGGTCGTGATATCGTGTCATGAGAGTATTAGGGAATGGTACTTCCTTCTTCTTGAAGGCCTGCCAATCTCCGGCATCATTTGCAATGCCCTCAAGCTGCAGGGTTTAAGACTTAGAAACCTTGTAAGTAAATAAGCTCACTGACGTATTTCAAGAGGACCGAGAAGAGAGACAGACGAGGTCTCTAATTGGTTCCCGGATGTAGCACACGATTCCTTTGAGTGCCACACTTACCGCTGAAATATCGTAGGTTCAGATCCGATGATGTGTTGGTTCAGTCATACCGGTATTGTCATGCATGCTTTCTCTAAGGCATACTGCATAGTCCACCAAAAGTATATTGATTAACCAAACGAAATACTGATTCTTTATGCTTTTGAATATTGCTCATAATTTCTTATGCTAGTATTCTTCTTGTCGTTAGAACTAAGAATTTTGTTTGTATTTCTTGTTGTAAAACACTTGTCCCTTGCCAAGATTCTCTAATGATGCTAAGCTAGAAATGATATCCCCTTAAATGATTACTCGAGGTCAGTATATCTTACTTGGAGCACTTGACCTCTGAATCTTACCCTAATGGCCTTAGTCGGATTATCAAGGATGTCCCTCTAAATATCCCTACTTACACTGTACATGTGAACCATTTCCTTAATCACAACAGTGAAACATTTTCAGTGCGACATGAGTCCTACTTTAGGAGCAGAAGTGTCGCGAAGATTAGAAATATCATGACTTGAGAAAATAATCGTAAACTGCTGTCACAAAAGTGTGGCTGTTTAGTTTCAATCTCTGCAGTAAAATGAATACAACAGGCAACTCTTGCTGCTCGAGATGAGGAAAACATCTCTTTCTGTCTTTTAGGAAATTTTTTTGTTTTTATGTTTGCTTTTGTAAAATGAATATAGATATATGCAAGCTATTGAATTTTGATCATTAAGACTACCAGTGCATGAAATTTACTTTCTTTGCAATCAATACAGTGGCACAATGAATGCCTAATCCTATTGAAGTTAAATGGATGCTTTATTTTCTTATCATTCCTTATTTTGAAAGGTGCCAAGAGCTGATTATAGGCTCAAATATTCTCAAGAGGAGTGAGTTAGAAATTCAAGCTCAGAATAGTTCCTTAACCGGTGAAAATTAGCAAGATAAACTGATGAATCCATTGGGACTGTCACTGTAAGCGATCCTTAATGCCCAGTGTCGACGATAAGCGTTTGTATACTACCCCAAGTAGACCTATACTATCACACGCCTTTATCTTCTAACTTGTCATTACCATAATGTTACGAGTTACTACTAGTGAAGTTCAGGGTCTTCCTGAAGTCTCAGTTAGGTAATGAAAGAGATGTCACGCTAGTGTATAAGCGTAAAGTAACAAGATTAGTTTTAGCAAAGAATCGTAAGATAACGTTATCAGAAGGCTCGCGTGGCATCTGTGCTAAGTCAGTTATCTTCAGACATCATAAAGATGACAATTTACGTATCAGATCATCATTTGATTTGAAAATGAACTTTACAAAGTCCCTGGCAAATAAAGAATTAAGTATTTGCAAAAAACATTCCAATGATTTGATACGAGTCGTAGGTTATCAAACGTAAAATTCCAATGTGGCAGCTTCCACTGTGAGCCATGGAGTACTTGCTCCTACTCTTGTGTTGGTTGGTTGGATCTTGTAAGAGTAACTAAGGAGAAAAGATTTAGGAATAATGATAACTCCACCTCGGATAATAAAGAGGCTTATAATGGTATAAAAAGAAAATTCAACAGTCTTAACCCTGGAGGAAAGGACTAACAACGAATATACGTGTTTCTGGTCACACACTCCCAGGATACGAACGTGTTCTCGCACATGTTTTGACTTATGTTTTTTCCCGATACTTTTATAAATATGTTAAAGTATAATAGCGTTCTCAGGTGCTATACCCCGGCTCATACATTATTAAGGTGACAACTATTAATCATAAGCTGATTGAAAATTGTAAATAAACAACTTCCGTTGCGTAAACTCAATTGGGCTATTAAGAAGCCCTCGATATTTTTGTTGCCGTCATAAGGTATTTGACCTGCCAGCCGCCTGGGCTGTGCACACCGTGTGGCTGTGGCTCCACCTGGTTTCCCGCACCATGTGGCTTTGGCTTCACCTGGTGTCCTGCATGTGTGGCGGTGGATCCATCTAGTGACCCACACCGAGTGCACCTGACAGTGGTTTATGCTGACTGTCAGTCCAGCCCATGGAAATTTATTTTCTGTCTCAACTTTTCTGCCAAAAAATATGTATCCAATGGAGTTTTGTTTCGTTCTGTCAGTTATTTGACTCTTTCATATCAAAAATTTTCGTGCAAAATGAAGGTAGCCATAGGTCATCTTGGGGATCCCTGAATTTCCTTTTATCACACATTAACACTTTCAATAAATATCTTAACATCTTTATGTGAAGATACAAACCCTCACCCACTGAATACTATAAGTCATTAATGTAATATAATTCCATCAGTAGGGGAACTTAAAATCATTGTTCTAGGTACCATACCTTCAGAGCTATAAATGATATATAGATATTCTTTACATATTCACCACTGCATCCTTAAAGAAACCAGCCTGACTGTAGTTTGTTGTAATAATGACAGCTATGCTGATTATGTCTTACGACAGCTGCTGCGGGATGTGGAAAGATGGTAAGACACCTCTAAAGTAAGATGAAAGAAGGTTGGAAAGAAATGAAAAGAAACGTGTGTGAGTAAGGATGGATGAAGAAAGGGAAAAGCCATATATAGTTCACATGCATGGGAAGAGATCACGGGTCCAGGAAGCTACTAGACTGAATAAACTGGAAGATTTAGAGTTATGAAAAAAGGATCGCAAATAACAAGGTTAATACAAAGGAATTATCATGGCAGAAATAACCAAAAGGCAGTTTCTTATTTTTTTTTTTATAGAAAGTTAGTGCTTGATGGTGTAAGGATTGATGAGGGGGCATCAGGAGAAAGAGTAGGAGTTGGAGAAACATATCATCACATCATCTGAGACTTGAAACACCTGCAGGCTTTAAACCAGTTAAATAGAATGAAGAATACGAGGTAGAAGTGAGCCATAATGTTTCCCAGGCATCCCAGAGGGCAAACATGCTATCCAAATAACCAATGTAAATACAGAGAAATACAGCTGAAGGAGTGACACAGCCATTGAAGTATAAACTCACTGTGCACCCATCGTTATCCCACTCGATACCCAAGTGGGTATTACTTGTGGCATAACTCCCTGTTCGCTGGCTGCTTACCACCTGCCACCTACCTTCGGAAGAGGCATTACTTGGAACACAACTTACGAAGACAAATATAAGCAGAATACGAATGAAAAGGAATACATAAAAAGAGGAATAGGAAGAGGAAAAGAGAGGCGAAAAGATGATGAAGCGCATGAAAAAGAGCGGCCGCAGTGGCGGTAGCAAACATCATAATATGGTTAATATGGCCAGTTCTTAGACCTCGAAGACCTTTTAATGGCTGATTACGGTCCCAAGCTTCTCGATCTACATCATATGATCTACTTGAAAGACCCTCTTTACAAGACGCACAGGCAGTAAATCCCAAACTAACGGTCACGCATCATCCAGCTATGATCTGAGAGGCGATCTAGAGACGTGTAACTACACACAAAACATATTATAACATTTAGGAATTTTTGGATGAACCGACAGGCAATCAACATTCCTTTCTGAACTAAAGCGCACAAGCACTAACTAACAATCACCCTACCCCTCATAATCCACTTTTATCTTCACTCGCATCAGTCAAGTTGCTACAAAACTGAATGGAGTGGTCGAACTTCCTTACTGATGGCAACTTTGAGGACAAAACGTAATCATCCATGATATAATTGTAGGAGTACTGACCAGGGGGAGGAAGGAACGTTGGACAACATCAAGATAACGCCGATCCCCACACCTCGGTCAATCTAATCCTCTTCGTTCTTTTCCCCTCGGGATAATGGCACTAAGCGTTCTTCCAAGCAAATGAAGAACTTGAAAGTGAGCATGATTTTTTTTTTGTACTTGAGAGAGAGAGAGAGAGAGAGAGAGAGAGAGAGAGAGAGAGAGAGAGAGAGAGAGAGAGAGAGACAGACAGACAGA
>JAUUDZ010441656.1:0-12053 GCA_032361705.1 Panulirus versicolor
CACACCCCTGCCGCAAACCTACATATATATATATATATATATATATATATAATCCTAGGAAATTTTTATGAAAAACTCCAGTTTAATTCTGCATCGCTGTTAGCACTAATTTTAAATCATTTCCTTTCGCAGTTCTTCGTTAGTGTTTGGAGAACACAGTAACACTTGCTGAACATGATTTTGAAGTGTTAAATTTCTCTGAGATATTAAATAAATAATAGTCAGAGTTTTGAATATTAGGAAAAACTAGTTCATTATGTTGTTTTAGTAGAAAAAAATATAAAAAAGCATCTAACATTCCTAATAGTTACGATTTAGCATAATTTTCAATTTTGTAGTGGAAAAATAAGTGTTACATCCATGGTTGAGTGTCATGCAAAAGTAGCCAAGTGTGAATAAACAGACAACACAGACAGCAGCCATACAATCCCCTGTAGCAGCCTAATTTAGTGCCTGTATATTTCGTACTTAAATTTTGAAGACTAGGTAAGCTTTGATGAGGGTTTTATCAATTTCATTTTTATTTTTACAAGTTTTACCGATTTTATATTACCTCATAGTTGCTCACATGTATAACCCTAAATTCCATTGCCCCCCCCTCCCCCTGTTGTTTTGCTTTGGTTGATATATAAAAAAAATCAATAAATTATAATCTTCCGAATCATGATGTTAGCTGTTACTTAGCCCCTATACACCATAAAGGCATTCCAAAAATAAAAAGACTGGTGGGTTAATATTGAATGCATGAGGCATTTTTATAAATTTAATGAAACCATAAAACCTCATCTAACTTTACCTAAGGCCTGAGGTTTATTTTAATTTTCGATATTCAGTTCGAAATGTATCAAAAGTATTACACTTGCTTCCCTCTGCAACATGGCACAGTTGGTAAATTCAGAAATTATTTTTTAGTGTCATTAAAATTCCCATGAAATAGTTCCTCATATATATATGTATTTTTTCTAAAGTCAAGATTGGAATTAAAGAATTGGTCGTAAGAATATGTACTACCAAATTAGCATAGTCTTTGCATCCCATTTATATCGTTACTACTCAGCCTCTCACCCCACTGCATCTTTACTTCCCAGACTCTGGCCTCTGTATCTTTACTTCCCTGGCTCTAACACCACTGTATCTTTATTTCCCAGGCTCAGACCCCACTGTATCCTTACTTCCCAGACTCTGACCGTACTATAGCCTTACTTCCCAGGCTCTGACCTCATTATGTTCTAACTTATTCCAAAGGCTTTTGAGAAAATTTGGTACATCATCAGTTACCACACAATTTTTTCTGACCCTTGCTCTGCAAGCTCACTCACAGCTTTTATCATATTAGTCTGTTTATGTAAATATTCACGGATCAGTGTCTCATAAATCATTATCAATATTTTGCATCTTCTAACTTCTGAGTTGTGTGTAAGAGATATTCTGTCAACTCAGTCTCTGTACTAAAGCATTCCTTCTATTGTATTAAAAGTTGAATTGAGTCAGTCGTAGATGGAAGAGCTACAACATAGTATGCACAATTATTTCTCTTTTGAGCGTCTGTATGGAGTACTCATTTCAGATCTAAGTTGGCTTCTCTTCTACCTCTTTAAGCCAGAACGGAAAGTTTCCCATATCAATTCTTCAGCCCTCCCTTTCTGTCCTAAAAGATGTTGCTTCCCTCTCCCTGTTCTGCAGATATTATTTTGGTCATTTCTCTGCTGAGCTGTGTGTGTGTCCCCAGCCATCTGAGGATTGTCCACTGTGATCCCTACTCCTTTCCATTCATAGTAAAGCAGAAAATTTATTTGCTGTTTTGTCCCTGACTCTTCCTATAATCTTTCCACTTTTGAGAATTGGATTTTTAAACATCTGAGGAGCTCAAATTAACCCCTATTTTATTTACTTTTTTTTTTGACAAACTCATTGTCTAACCTTTTAAATTGACATGGCTTTGATGAAGGAAACATTTCCTTGTGTAATGTCTGCCACTGAAAAAGAAAGGCCCTGGAGTGTACTCATGGTGGTAATTAACTGGGTGAAAAAGGCCTTGTGGTGTACTACTCATTGTAGTACAAAATTGTGGTTTAAAACTCCCTCATGATTTGCACAAACAAGCAGTCACATGAATATGTACATACACTTTCACACACACAGTGACAAACAAAACTTCTTTGAGATTGGGAAGAATCAGTCAACTGAATGGCATAACTAGAAACTGGGCAAATCTAAACAGATGTATGCAAATACCTTTGTAGCAATGAATAGTAGACAAATAGAATGAGTTAAGTGACTTGAAGACTTTGGAGAACACAATAAATTCAATAAATTGCAGAACAGAAAAAGACTGGGTAAGAGATCAGATCCCATGTGTGTAAAATTCTCTCTCCATATACACAAGTAGGTAATCAAATCCTCAAATGAAGTGGTTAGGATAATAAAACTAAGCTTTGTATAAAATATATAATGTCTGTTCTTTATGCCCAAGTTATTTAGAAACTAAATACATTTACTTTACACATTCTGACATTGGTTAAGAATGTTAAGACATTTAAAATACATTGCAATAGAATTATATTTCGAACATTTCGATTTATCTTACTAAGAAATTACCATAAAAGTCTGTACATAATCAATATTATTTGCTAAACAAGCAAACGGCAAAAATCTTTCCATGCCTAATGTCCATTAACTTCTTCACTGTCCACATATATGATGCACATAGAGATGGGCTTTTCCTGCTCCATGCATCATGCGATTTTTTTCCTCCTCACGTTATGATATTTGTGCATAGGGTCAAAAATTAATGTGCATTTAAGGGGTTAACCCTGATAAAGTGGAGAAGTTTTCTGATGAGGTTGGTGCTTCACTTAAGAATAGGGAAGTATAAATACACTTTCATATACTTTTAACTTCGCTTATCAATAGTTATCTCCAAATTCTAATTTTGATGGAAGTTAATCCAGAACCATAGTTAGAAGAAGGACATGGAATCATCTAGCATCAAAAAAACCATAGCCAAAAAAGTGGTCATCTTACTAAGGTTTTGCACTTCATGGCCAAGAATTCAGTACTGATTCAGAAGAGAACTCACAAAGATTACAAAGTCCAGACAGTATTTGCAAAACGAGACAAAGACGCCAAACAACAACAAAATATGTGGTAATTGGTGGACACGAAAAGAATATATACAAACATGTTGCAAATATAAGCTTGGAAAACAAAAAACTAACCAACTCAGTTATCTGTTTTGTCTCATTCCATCTTGTTCCAAGATTTTATCTTGAATTATATTTCTAGTTAAAGTTGGAGGATGTATATGGAGAGATCGGAAGGTGTTGTGAACTTGATTCATCCTTTTTAAATGGAAATAGTGTTAAATGTATGTGGATATATTGACTGAAAATTTCAATCAAGCTAAAGTAGATCATAATTCTTGTACTACAGTTCTTGACTGACAAAATCTGTTTTTCCTTTTGAATGTATGCGAGCTCAATAAAGTTTTTTTTTCATAACTCCTCTTGGTAGATGTCCATCAAATAAGACTCCAATGAGTAGGTTATGTTTCCAATCTTACTTTATTCTTTTACTAAACAGGCTCTCTATATAAATTATTAAACCTTTTCTTTGTTATCAAGTAAGAAACACCTCATGAATTTCTTTTCTTAAGCTACAGATTTGCACTTACATTTTGAGAGAACCAAGCTGTCTTGCTTATGCATCTCTCTCTCTCTTTGGAAAATGATAGGTATGTTGTTGATGCCAACATGTATAGAAAAATGAAAGAAACAATAAATATTGAAAGCCATTATAATCCCTGGGTACAAGGTAGAAAGAATACTACTGACAAATTTCTTGTTTGTCATAGGAGACATACGAAGTTTTATGTCTGCCATAGTCTCCTCAGAATTTATGGGTGGTTTCTATGTGTCCCCTTAACTGTCTTTCTTTCTAAATGACTAGATTAAGGGTTTTTTCCAATTCTTTGCAACTCTGTAGTTAATTATGAAACAAGAGCAGAAGTATGGGTACCCTCTAAATTTTCTTTCATTTCCCTAACATTTTCTTGTTCACTGTCCTTTTTAAAGAGCCTTCTAAAATACTCTTCCTATCTTCTTCAATGCCAAATACCAGGACCCTCCAGTGGACACTTAAGAACCCTCTAAGAAACCTCACCTAAATTCTCTGACTTCAGTCATTCATCCCTCAACATTCAACAGTCAAGAATGATATTTGTAACTTCATCTCAAGCTAGGTAGACCTTGTACCCATAGAAATGTTTTCAAGAGGGCCAGCTTTTATAATCTAGGTCAACACACTAAAAGAACACAAACTATGTATGCTTAAATGATAAAAAAAATTTAGATTGAATAAGTATTACTAGTTGCCAGAGCAGAGGTGGATTTGGTGTTTGCCTTAAAGAATGTATGGGAGAAATTCTTATGAGAAGCAGATGGTTGTATGTGGCATTTATGGATCTGGAGAAAACATATAATAGGGTTGATAGGGATGCCTTGTGGAAGGTCTCAAGAATATTTGGTGTGATGGGAAAGCTGCTGGAAGCAGTGAGAAGTCGTTATCAAGGGTATAAGGAATGTGTACAATTAGGAAAAGAAGAGGGTGAATAGTTCCAAATTTGAAGGAATAGTACAGCTACATCAACATATGAAGTTAAACATGACTATCTTGAAACTAAGGAGTGGAGGGATAGTTTCTTTGAGATACAGTATGGAGTAAGAAGAGATAATGGAGAAAAAAATGAAAGAAATTTGGAAATGTAGAAAGTAAAAGAAGTGATTAAGAAATGAGATTGCATAGACATACAGACATCAAAAGAATGGTGAGTGGAAATGAAGAAAAAGTATGGTAGAATGGGAAAACACAGTCCTTACATATCGATAAAAGACTAAGGTTTTGGGTGAGAGAGCACATGACAAAATTTTGCCATGATTGCAAGGCTAGCACAATGCACTTACTACACATATTACTTGATGAATAAAACTATCCTTCTCAGGTGATGCCTGCATTACTCAGTTATCTATCCTTAGTTCACCTGGGGCTAATTTTGACCACATGTCCAGTGTTCTCTTGAATGTCTCTGTAGGCGTTCCATGCATGTTTCTTGTTTCTCTTAGCAGTATACTGAATAGTTATTCTATTTTTGTGGTTGGACTGTCATATATCTTTTTCCTTTACATGTTCCATGGGTTTCTTGAAGATTTAATAAGTTTGTATCTCTTTTGATGAGAAGCTTTCTGGTTTAGTAATTGTTTTTAATACCTTCACTCTATTGCCACGAACAGATTATAACTTTCTCTTCTTTTGAGGCAATATACTTGCGGTTCTTTCTGCCTTTTAAGTTAGTTCATGTGCCACATTCCCTCAACTTTGTTTGTGGAATGCTTCTGAGTTTTCATAAAAAAAAATTTATTTGTTTTGTTGTTAACCAAACAAAATATCAGCATTCAATTCTGTCTCTTACATACAGTTTCTTGTAATAAAAGTAATCAGAATCATAACACTTATCACTTACAGAGGAGATACAGATAGGGATAACCATACAAAAACTGAACCTCTTGAAATACTGTGCTAGAGTTGCCCTCCGCCTATGGCCTGTTAAGGGCCAGGCAGGCTAATAAGCGGCACTAGAGTTCATTGTTAATGGAGACTCTTCTGCCGTGACCACCCCTTTTAGGGAGTTCCCAAAGGGAATGGGTATCAGAGATATAGATATTTATACATATATTGAAACTATTCAGATCAAATCAAACCTGTAGTCAAACTTAGGAAAACCGTGTCTGGGTTTGGTAGTGATGATCTCAAATATTCTATCTTTGGACTGTCAAAACCAGTCATCACATCTTGAAGTTATGAATAACAAAAGCCACTTCCATATTAGCTTTTTGCACATTTTTCACTTTAGTGTAGACAAGTAGAAAGTTTACCCCCACAGAATCACACATCTCTTGTCCTTTGTTAGCCAGCAGGGTTGGGGCTGGGAACCTGTCCTGCAAAATTAATTTGCACAAAAGTTGTGAGTCTGTATGCATCTGATCCCACCCCATGGAAAAGGGATGAAAATTGGATACAAAAATATGATCTTCACCTCGACACTTTACCATCTTTGGTTCCAGAATCAGAATTGTATTAAGACATTCTACAGCAACAAACACATCTTAGTGTTTTGTGTACTTCCTCATCAGAATTATCATTTCCAGGTTTGTGTACTTCCTCTTAAGAGTGACAAAGGTCACATTTTTTGTAAGAAAAAGTAAAAACTCCAAAATCATGTCAAACACATCAAAATGAATAATGTTAATCAAAGAAGAGAAAATTATGTGTCAGCTAAGGCTACAGGTATGTTGAGGGATAGGTAAAATCTATGGAAGACATTCAACACTACAGCAAGGTGTACATAACAGAAAATAACCAGTTCTGTATGAAAAAATATCATCTATCTAGGCGGGCAAATGGCCTGACTAGGCAAAAACCTGCTCCATCTAAAAGGTGTCATAGCAGGGGGTAAAGACTGGTCCAGCATGTTTCTCTCATTGGCTAGCACTCCAACATTGGTTAACATCAGTGTCTTTCACAGCACACCAATGCTTAGCTCCTGCCTTAGTCACCTCAGTGTTTATGGGGACATGCATCACACTACATGTACGAAGAACTGCTTTATGACCTTCACTTTACTGTTCACTGTGAGATATTATGAAATGAACGGGATGTAACTGTACAAGGACATCACTGTCACACCTTCTTCAGTTCAATAAAGGCATCGAATATCTCTTCAAGGGGTGCAGCATCATCGACACTGCTGATGTCACCTATGTGGACACGACCGTTAATATTCTCATTATAGTATGTCTGGACCAAATCTTCTTGACTCTCTGTTTCCTCTGCAGAATGTTCAAGAGTTGTCACCGTAGGACTTAGTGAGGAGTCTGATGTCAATTGTTCCCAGAGAGCCTCTTCTATTGGTGTAGGAGTAGTGGATAATTCCTCAATGTTTGGGAATGTAGAGGGAGTGGCAGGTCTTCTCTGTGGCTGGGAGCGCTGTCTGGGTCTTGGGCCAGTTCTGATTGGAACAGGACTTATGGCTTTGGGTCTGGGTAGCACTCTAGCCTGGGCACTCACAAGTATTGGGCGATGTTGAGAGTTGAGGACCTTCACCAGAACAGGCCTGGCCCTTGGAGCATCTTCGAGGATGCTGTCATCAGGATCAGGGAGTAAGCCTGGTGAACCCTGCTGGTGCCTGAGGAACCGCCTGTTCTCATTGATGTGGTTCCGCCCTGAACTTTGTGGTGTCTGCTGGAGAGAGTTCCTCGCTTGCATTTTGTCCTGGTTATCTTCTGAGGCTCCAGGATCAAGGATGAGTATGGGTGTAGGCTGTTTGGCGGCAGGCTTAAGCTCACGAGTGAAGTGAAGCTTACTTGGGATGATCTCGCTAACACGTGGCAGCACCACTGGCAGTGGCAGAAGCTTCCGCTCAACGACTGTGAAAGGAAGCTTGTCTGATCCCTCTTCACTCTGTACTAACTTTGGTTGACGAAATGAAATGCGAGCATGTTTCTGCAGAAAGCGACGGCGAGCATCTTTGGCATCTTCTTGATTCATCATCTCATCTTGTGCTTTGGGAGCTGTCATCATGGGCTGCAGGAGGGAATCATTTCCACGAGGTGAGGGTGCATCAGGCAATATGACTTGGATGTTCTGTCTTGTTCCTGTGGAGAATATATTTCCAGTCTCTCTTGACCTGCTGGTACCTGCAGTGTCCATGGTCATATCAGCCAAGTAATCACAGCGCTGACCAGTGAAAAGGGAAGGGCAAGAGCAGGTGTAATTCTGGCCACCAGGAGTGTCGATGCATGTTCCACCATTTAGGCACAGACCTGCATGGCGCTGGCAGAACCCTCTCTCACCATTGGCTGCAATAAAGGCCACAAATTATTTCAGTCAACTCATGTAAAACAGTAACAATAAACAAGTTTCACTGTCTAATTCGTCAAAATATTTGCCATACACATATTTAAGGATACTTTTTTCTCAAGTGTGGTATAAAAGAAGATCATTTGCACTCTTAGTAAATAGTAACCTGACCCATTCATTACAAAAAGGACAGACTGCACTGACTTTTCCTTGAACTGGATTTTTTTTATACTTGTGGGTTGGGAATGAACAACACTAACTTCATCTTAATTTATGCCGACTTTAAGAAGAAATAACATCAATTATCAATATCATACTAGAAATCCAACAACTAAAGCATAAAATCCAGAATAATATGAGAAACTGCTTGAATTGATTCATGCATCTCTGTTACATATATAAGATGGGAGTTGAAGTGTGGAACAGTCTTTACAGGACTTCCTCACCTCTAATGTGAAATGGTTTACAGAACTTCCTCGCCTCTAATGTGAAATGGCACTGATGATATATATGTGTAGAGAGAAAAAAATCTTGAATTACCCACTTACTACTTTACAAACCTGCCCAGTAAGCGTTATGTCTGTTTGTCTCTTTTTCCTTCCTTCCTTACTGCCTCACTGCTTTACAAACCTTTCCCACTAAGTGGTCTATCTGTTTACCTCTCTCCTTCCTTCCTTCCTTCCTTCAAGTTCCATCTAAACTCACATGTGTCACAGAGGAGGCCTGTCCACCCAGGGTGACATACACACTCCCAGGGCTCACTGCAGTTGCCGTGTTTACATCCGGGGTATGGGAAGCACATGTCACACTTCTCGCCCCACCATCCCACCTCACACCTGAAATGAGAGATTACAAATCAGTGACCTTATTTGTAATAGGTAGGATGAACCAACTCCACAACTGCAAGAAGGAAAGCTACTGAGTGTTCTGATACCCTTAATGAAAAATTTTCTTTTAATTCACACCATTCAAGGAAAGAATCAGCCTTCTGTTTTACCATTCTGTTCTCCATCTACATAGATCAGAAATGTAGGATTTTGTTTACTGTCTTACAGCAGATAATCTCATCAAAGAACATTAGGTGCTCTGATGTTGGTCCTTCACATATATTCCTATTTATCTGTTTCGTGTAATAGGCAGCACTAGTTTGTGGTTGTCACATCATCAATAGGCAGTATCAGTTTGTGGTTTCACATCTGTAATAAACAGCACTAGTTAGTGCCATCACATATATAATAGGTACCGGCAATCAGCAGTCGTACACCTGTAATGGGCAACACTAATTAATGGCATCATACCCATAATAAGTACCAGCATTCAGTGGTTGAGCAACTGTAACAGACAGCACCAGTTAGTAGGTTCACATCTGTAGTGGAAAGCATTACTTCTCATAAAGAAAAAACACACCAATCATGGACAGTGGCACTAACATCAAGGTTGGGCCTCTTTGAAAAATAGTAATTTAAGTGTCATCCATCATTAAGTGATGGAAGACCTGCCTCTTAAAGGAAGACAAACTGCTGAAGTAGGAAACACAATTATTCCCCCAAGCCATAACCCACTGAATTCATAACCAAACAGTTGCAGACAGCGTGCCATGCATTCTGCTTCAGGCTCACTGTTAGAATTATATCCTTTTAAAGAAATGGAAAACTTCATCAGTATTGGAATTACAGACATTATTCTCGAAAGAAAAGGCTCGGATATTTGTAAAATCCCGTAAACTTCAAAAGTGATCCATAAAGTCCCTCTACAAAGAGGAAAGGGAAAGTAGTTTCAATTAGCTATCAACTAAAGCACTGACGTAACATGACAACATTACAATTCTTTAGAGTGGGAAGACATCAATTGCCTGACATGATAGGATCAAAGATCTATATAGCCCAGGGCAATACAGGTTTAGAGCTGGGGGATTGTGCCTTTCAGAGCTGCATAATCATTGTGATAAAATTGTGGAGGTACTGAGGTATTAAAAAAAAGGTTGATTTAATAGATAAAGACAGCAAAAATCTTTTACACATGTGACCAAGGGCTCCATGAGTACAAGGTTCTCCCTTATAAGCAATAAACACACATATGTATGTGCATACACCACTAAAAATGAAAAGATTCTTAAATCTACCCTTAAACACAAATATATCTGCAGATAAAGGCAGATGTTTCTGGACATACCTGCACTCTAGTGGCTTGTTACAGTAGCCATGGGTCTTATTACACCCTTCAGCGCACACAGCTGGGGAAGGAGAAGTTCTACATCAGTTAAGTCTTCAAGAGCCCACTAGATCATACCTACATAAAGCTGGGATAAATATCTCATACAAGAATAAATGTTGTGGGAGAGTTTGACCTTCCTCTCAATAACCTGATCTAGAAAACCTAAAGCTGTTGACCTATGGGTTTCAAGGACCTGTGATATCCACAATGCTGGTTGGAGGCCCTCAAAGGACAAGTTACTTAATCTTATGTGTATATACCATCGTAATTCATTACATTCTTACTTTCCTCTGTAATCCAGCTTTACAGTACACTAAATATATCTAATATCTTTGATCTTATAGTATATTAGATTGTTCTTGAGTTTTTAGCATATACTGTAGATTCTCTCCATTGGGAATATAAAAAAACTCAATCATTCCAGTGCTGTGCTTAATAGATAAAAGATTCTCCAAGTGCTTTAGATTTACAATACAAGGTTCTCCATGTTTTAAGTTTACAATACCGTAATTTACCTGTCATAAGTATACAACAAGACTGACTCTTTCAGCGTAGAATTTTAAATACTCTAGATTCTCCCAGTGTTACGATTTTACAAGTAACGAGATTCTCCAAGCACAAGGTTCATAATGCACTAGATTTCCCAATTATGAGTTTATGGTAGATTCCCTGAGTCAAGAGTTTACAGTATACTAGATTATCCATGTCCAGTTTATATCAATCTGTATTCTGGAAGAGTACATGGAAGACCTTGTGCAAGGAGAACATTTAATAGTTTTGTTTGTATGAAAATGAGTACTCACGTGTCTGACAGAGTGGACCTGTCCAGCCTGGCTTACACCTGCACTCGAGAGGTTTAGTGCAGACCCCATTGACACACCCAAGTAGTGGCTTACACTCCTGGCAAGTAGGACCACTCCATCCTATCCGACACCTGCCAGAATGCAAACTCCGTTAAGGTTCAGGTCTAGACTGGTCAGTCCAATGAACTCAAGGTACACTCTTACACATCATCTGAGGATATTTTCACATGCTTGAATTTTGTCACACCTACATTTTTCACTGGTTTACTTTTGCACACTTGAAATTTTCTCATCATGCCTTCTTTCACACCAAAAACCTTATGGAGCTTTCATCCAAGACTCAATATTTTTTAACTACTTGTACTTAAGAAGCTTCAACTACCAATGTTTTAAACAATTAGTACTTTCACTCATAAGCACAGCCATAACTATCTGCACTCTCATAATCATTTTCAGCTTTAGCCATATCCAAAGTATTTGCACCTTTGCCCTTAAAATGTTGAATAATGGAACTTGCATTCTGAGGATACTTACTTGCACTCTCCGGGCTGATCACAGTAGCCATGGCCTGGGTGGCAATCTTCACGACACTTGGCTGGGGGGAAAAGATGAGATTCAACTTTATACATGAAATCAACCGCCTTAAGCACAGATGGTTATGACACTTGAGAATAAACATATGACCCTTGAGTATGACAGTATGACCCTCAGGTATGGTGGAATGGCATCTCTGCTTAGCCTTAATACTATTGTGCTTAAGGATCATACCATCGTGCTCATGGGTTTCACAAATTCTCTATGGTTTCATGTTGAATTATGAGGCTGAAAACAAACTTTTATTTGGACATCTCTGGTCAAACAAATAACAAAATCTAAAAGAAATAAGATGTTATAATTCATTTAGGTTTGAAACAATATTTCATAAATAACAAGATGTAATAAACCATAAGGTATTACTACTGGTAATTACAAAACTGTTTTAAATTTGACTTTAGAAAGTCAATTCTGGTTTATAATTGTTACGAACAAAGATATAATAAATACAGTTTGTCATTCATTTGAACACTCTCCCTTCACTCTAGTACTCACGGCGAGTGCACATCGGCCCTGACCAGCCCTCAT
>JAUUDZ010441678.1:0-13104 GCA_032361705.1 Panulirus versicolor
TATTAGACTCCGTTTTCGTCTACTAATTAAGGCACTGAAGAGCTGGTTGTACTTGCGCATCCCTGCTGCTGGCTGCATATAAATACGTCAGACTGGCAAGGATTGTTCGTACTCAGCCTCGCACACCGCCTCGTGTACCTGATCCACCTTGATCATAATACGTAAGTCATTCACCATAAGCTTTTGTATCTTTTTCTATCTTCAAGATGGTTCTTTATCTTATAAAATCAATATACCAAGAAAGTGGACATCCCTGACATCTGCCCGGACACCGGCTAGATTTTGGGGATCTCAATTTAATTGATTTCATTTCCATATAATGTTCTTGCACGTTGAAGTTTCATCCACCCCAAGGGACTTAGGTATGACGTAAATGATAACACATAAATAGTTTGAAGAAATCACGTTTAATCCTGCCTCTAAGTTAACTCATCGTCAATATGATATCATATACTAATCTACGATCTTTTCTTTTGATTTTTCGACGTAATTCCATTCATGAAGTGTAAATGAAATCTCAGTTAACATATCCACTATCACACAAAGGCCCCTTCCTTCACAAACTGTTTAAAATGTTTCCACAGAATCTTCTTCTGAAACTCTCGAGATACAGTTCCTTTGCTCATTACATCCATTCATCCCATACGACGTCTATGTCTTCTGGTACTTTTACCAGTTCTGGTGTATACACCCTTGACTGGAATACCCCTTACTCTACAATATCTATGATCACTTAATCTTTCCTAAAACATTTTGATGCATGCGACTTGATAATGATATCATGTCACAATGTATCCTTTTTACATTATTGTTCTTTACCTTATCCATCCTTTCATTATACTGCATTATTCAAGTGATTCATCTCCCCTGTCCTATGTGTAAAAATATTCATTCCTCTTTAATCTTGAGCTTTATATTAGTAAGTGGGTAATCTAAAGCTTCATATCAGAGGGCGGCACTTACATCATCAGTTGCTCTTCCGTGGTTGAAGCAGTTGGTGGCAGGCAACCACCCACCAGTGATGTATCACCGTCTGGGTTTCGGGAGGGAGATTAGCGGCTGAGCAGTGAGCCAGCACTGCGGCGTTGGTGGCGTGCTCGTTTTCCAGGCCAAGATCGCTGCATCTTTTTCCATGCCGCAACCACATACGGGTTTATGGTATCCAAACCCAATCACACACACTCTCTTTTTTCATACGCGACGCTTGAAAGCACATAACCTACACATATATATATTTTTTCTTACTGTTTAGTATTTCAAACTTAGGGCAGTACAACCATCAATAATTTTCCAGTGACCATTCGCAGCGGCGCCTCCGGTCGAGAGTGGTTGGTTGGACCACCATCATTCGACTTGCATTCTCCAGCTCCTGGACCTATTTCTTTTTCTATCCATCTTTGCAACATTCGTGGTTTTGATTTCAACTTTCCCTCTGTTGAACACCATCTGCTCACCTCTTCCCTTAATATTCAAATGCTACCTGAAATTCAACTGTCCAAGGCTGTTTCCTCTTTTTACTATCAGATCTCCGACTATAATCTCTATATATGTTTCAGCTTCAAGGCTGGAGCTTGCGCCTTCTGCAGTTCAAAGCTCCTATTGCTCATCTCATGGATCTTCAGTCTCCTAAATATGATGACATGTGGCTAAAAACCTCTCTACCTTGTATTTCATTGCTTTTGTGTTATGTTCATCCTATCTCCTCCCATTTCTTTCAGTATTCCCAACTCTTCGACAGTATGACATCCTGCCACGAAGCTCTGATCTCTTCACACCTACGCGATGAGATTCTCTGTGTTGGGGATTTCACTGAACATTGCATGGATTGGCTAGGTTCTAACCGGGACGGTCCCGGTGGAGCCGAGGCCATTTCTTTTTCTCTCCTTATTGATGTGAAACAATTAAACACCCTACCCGAGTACCCGACCCTTACGAAAACTTGTGAAAACGTGACTTTCTTTTTACCTCTGAAGTCTCCCACTACATTTACACCATTTCTATCCCCATTGGGTCCTCTGATCATAACCTTATTTCTGTCACTTCTGATTGATCGTGTCCATCTTCTATCCCCATTCGGAATGCGAACTTTGGCATTCTAGAGCAGCTGAGTGGTTATCCCTGCGAAGCTTTTTCATTGACTTTCTCGGGAACGGGTATTGCTTCTCAATCGTGGTTTGATCGCTCCTGCTCTGATGCCCCACAGACCTTTCCATGGTTTACCCCTTCCACAAAAACCCACTCTACCCTCATATCTGCTCAGGCGCATTGCCAAGCCCACCTTCATGAATAAGAAAGTGTGCTGACTTGACTTCTATTGACATATCCTTTTGTTTCTTAACCAAAAGCATCTCGAACAACTTCGGTAATTCATCCTTTCCCCCTCATCTCTGACCTGATCAATCTATTACTAACTCTCCAGCTCATAAAGCCACCCATTCTGACACTTTGTTTTCCTCCGTCTTAACGTTAGAGATTCAGATTTTGATCTGTCCTTAACCCCTTCCTCTTAACCAATGCCACCTGTATTCTCCTTGCACGGGTTCTTCCAGATACTCTCTCTGATCCAGGTCGACGAACGTGTGTCTCCAATGGTATTCCTCCTCTAAGTTAGCACCAAAGCTTCCTCGCCTACTTCACCTCTGTCTGAAAGCCCAAAACTTTCCCTTCCGCATGGAAATATGCCTAGGTGCAGCACATCCCTAAGAAAATAGACAGCTGTAATCCTTCCAACTATCGTTCTCTGCTCTCACTTCTGCTCTCTCCAACGACTTTAAGACTCTCCTAAACGTTCACTTTCTCAAACTCTTAGAACCCCATTCCCTTCTTCCAGATTACCAATATGGGTTTGGCAGTGCTAGGTCTACTGTTGATCTTCTCTCCTGTGTGACTCACTCTGGCCCTCCTCTCCCGGGCATTGTTCTAAACTTTATTTGTAGCCCTCGACATCTCTAAAGCATTTGACAGGGTATGGTGTAATTCCCTGCTTTCTGAACTCCCCTTTTCGACATATTTTCCTCTCTGGCCGTTCCACTGTTGTAGTTTTCGATGGAGCAACATCCCTTTCTTATCCTATCATATATGGTCTTCCTTAGGGTTCTGTCCGATCGCGTACAAGTAAAGGATCTTCTCCCCTCTATATCTGAACCTATCCCCGCTTATGATAATACTTCCATCCTGCGTTCACTCATAATTTTCTCCCCTCCTCCCTTTGATACCCGTTCATTTTCTTAAACTGATCATATATCCTTTCTCAGTTCGGACCTACAAAGGAATACAAAGGAATTCATACAGCAACAGGTGACTGGGCCTTCTGAAGGCTGTTTATGATGGAAGATATCAGAACTACAGATACGTGTGTTAAGAATTAGATGGCATACAAATAATTCCAAGAACATAAGCTGCAAATTATTATTGTGACAAAAGAGGCGCATATATTGTAAGTCTTGGACTTGAAACAAAGTCTTTATCAAGTCTGTTCTTAAACATACCCATAGTACTGCTTTCAATTACTCTAATAGGCAAACTGTTCTTTACATTAACCGTCTTGTTAAAGAAGAAGTACTTCATCTCATTCTAGATAAATCGTTTGCCCACAAGTTTGTATCCATTATCAACAGTAAAATCAGACAAATTAAGTCTTAAGTAACTTGATAGATCAAGGTTATCAAAGCCTTTGATCACTTAGAGTACTTGTATTAGATCACCTTTAACCTTCTTTTTTCTAAGTTAAATAGATTCAAGTCGTTTAATCAGTTCTTGTAACACTTACTTCTCAGTTTGGAAATCATCTTTGTAGCTCGACGTTGTACTCTCTCCATTCAATCTCTCTTTCTTAAATTTAGTGAACAAAACTCAACATATTATTTAAAATGTAGACGAAATACTTAATTGTAACATCCAAGGATCATTTCCTTGGAATCAAATTCGAAGACTTTTGAATCCAAGAAATTCGTTCGCTCTTTTCACTGCTTCTGTGCACTGTTTACTTGGATTTAGGTCACCAGAGATTATCAGGCCCAAGTCTTTATCCTCATTTACCTTTTGCAATTCAACAGAATCTATACTGTAGTTTATCTTCCCATTTTTATTACCGATACGTAAAACTTTGCACTTATCGATGTTGAAAGTCATTTGCCATCTATGATCTCAATCCATCAGTTTCTCTGTGACAGTTTAAAGCTGTAGACGTTCAACTTCATTTGCAGATTATTTCCCAGAATCATATCATTAGCGAATCCAGGCCATTATCAGTATCTTTGATATACGTGACAAAGAGAACCGGTCCCAAGACTGATCCTTCTCGCTCTCCCATTGTACGTGTAACTATTCTGAGGCTTTAACAGCCGTTACAACTCTCCTTTTACGGCCAGTTAATCAACCAATACCTCTCCAATGAAGTACAGTCACTCATAAAAGTTCGTGGGGGTCCGTGTGTGTGTGTGTGTGTGTGTGTGTGTGCCGTGAATACCCCTTTCTGGCCGGCAAGCCTTTATAGCGACTTGACAACGCACACACGTCCGTACACATAGCTGAACTGTGACGTTGATGTAATAAAGTAAGATAGGATTGTGTTTGTCAGTCATGTGTTATCGGTAGTCATAATCAATCACATATTCAATATTGTAGGATGAGACATGAAGATTAGAGCCGATTTGATGTCTAAGTTATTATTAAGCAAGTGATCAGTGACCAAGGTAGTGCAGGTCAAAGTGCACTCGAATAGTTTTAAAAACTTGCTTCGTATCCACATAAATAATATCTTAAACCATTAAGAGCTAAACGCATACAGTATGTACCATTAACGTTGTTTAGCATATCTTCGTCATATATTCCTCCATATATCCAGTGTAAACCAACTCTGAATAATAGGTAATGAAACGTTCTAAGTAAACCAAGACTCGAAACAATGAACAGTGAAGCAGTCTGAGTTGGCCAAAGTCGTAATGAAACAGCCCCGAGTCTAAGGCAACAGTCTACTGAAGTAAGTCTATCGCCGTATATTTGTAATATCATATACCGCCAGTGACTGAACATACAGGTTATCACACAATTATGGCCGCAGTGTTAATACTAGAAATTGATTAAGGTCCATAAATGTGCTTGGTGTTGATGTAGTGTTGTGGACGTGTGTGTATGTGTGTGTGGTGGTAGGTCGGACTCTCATATATAGTTGCTAATGTGTAGGGGTGAGGTAATTGTGTTTTTACTTCCTACAGGGTAAACATTGTGGGAAATATGGGGTTTACACAGGACCTGGTACTTGGGTGATGTATATGTTAAATGTGATGAATATTATGTTAGCATGATCCTCACACCAGGCACATTTATGGGCCTGAATCAATTTACGGTATTAATATTGTGGGTCATAGCTATGTAATAACTTGTATTTTCAATCACTGGCAGTATATAATTGCAAGTGCAACCTAATCTAACCTACTCCCACTTTGGTCCAGACATCAATAAAAAAAAAAAACTTCAGTTCCTGTATGTTACATTTTTGTAGCAAATGACATTTGTTTATATTCTTAAACACGAATACAAAGGAACCTAACCTAACCTAACCTAACCTTCCTTATGAAAAGACCCCCAGATCTACATGGTCCTTAACGCTGCAGTGACGGCTTGAGCCATGGCAGCGGGATTTTCCTTTCCCTGGTGCGTAGATTTAACCATGCTACAAAGGTCAAGCTTAAGCTCCCACACCAACACTTGTGAGCTAATTTTCTCTCCCATACTTTTCATTCTTTCCTTCTTGTTCTATCAAAACTGAAATTGGTCATTTGTGTGAGCTAAAATGAATTTCTAAGAATATTTTAAACTGTATTAAGAGCGCTGAATAGCCTTATATGCTCCAGTGCTTGGTTTATGAGCCTAAATTCTATAATCCAATACAATACTAATCAAAAGAAATGTGGGAATCTCCCCGCACTACGTGGGTCACTGTGGCCACCACAGTAGACAGCCCAGTCGTCACAGATAACCTAAGTTGTGCGTATTACTCTTGGAGACAACATATCGTAATCTGTTGTAACCTAACCTAACCTAACTTAAGCAAGTGGAAAATAATATTTTTTGCGATGAAACTATTATGAGGAATTTAGGTTTTGTGTGATGACTTTCTGAAACTGTCGTGACTAAACTACACAATTGGCAATAAACTCCATAACACAGTAATGCAGTGGATAATTATGGCACAAACATATGTCTACAACCCTTGTAATTCCTATTTCTAGTGTTGTATACATGTATAATCATACAACGGCCAAGTTCTGAGTATATGACTGTCATTACTCTTGTCCCCACCACCTCCCACTTAATGATCGCCTTCATACACACAGGAGTCGTCAGTAATACAGTATTGGTGAGGAGTTGTGACCTCATACACGTAATATCCTCCATCTAATCTAACATAATCAAATACGTAATCAGCCTGAAAATTCTAGAAATAAAGAATTCTGGCTCATTATTCAATACTGTGCTGAGCTGCAATGTCATATTCGAATAAAAAATGAACTGACATTTGAGTTAATATGTCGGGACAGGTGAACAGTCGACTGGGATTATGAAATGTTGGAAACTTGTTTTGTAACACATGGGGTAATAGCATCATCTATGTCTTGCAGAATGGACTTATTTCGTAGACGTCGGATCCAACAGAGAGTACACAGGCCAACGCACCGTGCAGACCCTCCGGGGGTTAATAGCAATTCTCCGAGCGTAAATATGATAAGTTTTGAAGAAACAGAGACCTCTTTTGAAAGGTAGTTACGGACGTTTAGACTCATTAAGGAGCCTCCCAAATCTGCAGCTTCCAATCTATTTAGGAGTAGTGCGTATTTCATAAGCTCATCAGACTATATGCTGTCAAAACTTATGAACTTAACTTCTCCCTAGCTATAAAGGTTTGTTGATTTGTTACTAAGACTGAACACCTTCCTGAAGAAGGCGTTCCCAGTGCCGATCCTGGGAACAGCCTAAATGTGACAGCATGAAAGGTTACTACGAGAATACGTTTACGACAACATATCGAAAGGAAGAGAAGTTCGTGTGAGATATTACTGGCAAAAAATTGCAAGGCGATTGATGAAGACAAAGATAATAAGTAAAATACTGCAATAATCCGTAAACATGTTCGCTCTTTATGAACAACAATATGGTAGGTCGCTCTGAAAGTTTAAGTCGTGCCGATGTGGTCTATGAGTGCCGATGCAATACTGGCGACTGTCAACCTCACCAAGTACTGTGCATCGGACATACGACCTGCAACCTGAGCGGCCTCTTCTCGCTCCACCTAAGAGTAGGAGGAATCAAATAACATCATGAACAAATGCATGGAACGAGGCCAACGAGGGAAATTATAGCAAACAACACCAAAATTCTTATTAGTTGCAGTATTGGAGTAGACTACAGATTTTAGAAGCCATTCACATTAGAGAGAAAGCACCTATCAACATCCAGAAAAAAATATGACCTCCGGAATACTGCTCTTTGATGGTCGGCTGATAAGACATAGACCTAATGCCGTTTTAGAACAGCTGGGACACGTCATTGAACAGATACAAGCTGTCGAGTCCTGCATTTCGGGACATAAGGAACGTGTCGCTGACTCAGCCGGTCCTGGGTTACGAAGGTCAGAAAGAATCTGACGAGCCTGACATTACCTCAACGCCACACACTTACAATGACTGTTTCGCTTGGCCCAGCTTAGTGTATTTAGTGATGGACTCTGTATATTCCTACCTCGTTCAAAATTATTCTACTGTTTTTCTTCTACTGTATGCTCTTCTATATTTCTGTATCCATATTCTGCATTTAGGTTGTAGTTCATACTATCCGTCATAACAGTGGTAATTTGTCCCATTCACAGTGTTTTCCCTTAGATTTCATGTTCAATGTACTGTGGCTTTTGCAATTTTTTTTTTATATAGAAAATATTCGCGTTTTCCATCTCACATCCAAGTTTTGTGATGCAGTTTTTCTCTTTTTTGTAGACTCTTGTTAATGCCCGTATGAAAACGAAAGCTTGAATGAAATGAAATGGATAATTTTGGATATATTGGAGGGCATCACAATTTTGCGCGTGATCAAGTATATTCCTATGAGTCCAGGGGGAAAATTAAACACGGTAAGTCTCCAAGTGCAGTTTCGTGTAATAATAACATCTTCAAGGGAGATACAAGAAGGAAACAAACAGTCAGTTGATATACAACGAAGAGACGTAGCTAGGACGCCATTTGGTAAACAAGTGATTGTCCAAGACAGACAACGAGCATATCATAAACTTATTATGTGGACAAGAAGGTGAATTGTTTCCAAATTTTATCAACAATGAAGTTATCCAATTTGTATAGACCTTCATTAATATTAAGGTTATAATTCTTTGTGTATTTAACGATAGAAGATTCAATGATATTTCTCGTGGTACTGAAGATAAGCATTTCTCCTCATCATGAGTACAGTCATTGCACACATGACCTGCAAGTTGACAAACATGCATACACAGGTTGAATGTAGGGGTACTAAGGAGAATAAATTTTTTCATGCTCCTGCCATGTGGGATATTCTTCCGGCTATTAATAGTTTGATGTTGGCTCTTTATTTATACAGAGGCTGGAAAATGTAGGTCATCATATGACAAGGGCTTCTATCTCTACTTACAGCTAGTGGTCACTTATCTTGTTGATTTATAAAAGTTTGATTGATAGTATCAATTCTTGCTGACTTCATTTTTCCCCCACATTTTTTCAAGGTCTGAAATACGTAATTTTTATGGTAATCTTGAAATGTTTATGTATATGCAAAGTGACAGAAAATGTCTTTACAGAAATGTTATTATTGTAGAAAATACATTCTCAAAGTGTCATTATTATCCTTTGATGTGTCAAATAGTATAAAAAAAAGCTGTAAAGAATATGATAAACCTTTGTACTAACATTTATTTGTTAAGACTATTTTGGTACCTTTTAATGTGGAAGGCATATGTCTACAGTTGATGACAGCTTGACAGAGAAATGTTAAAGCTGGCTGTGTTTTAGTCCTCCCTTGAACTCTGTTGGATGCATGGTTGGGGTCTGAGCTTGTATCCTCTTGAGACAAAAGCTCATGCTCAATGTCATCACCTCCAGATTATTCAAAATATCCATAATATTCAATCTTAGCCGTCATTAAAACAAACATTTTACTGGGATAACAAATTATAGAAACAGTTTCAAAGGAGTCTGGAACTACAACTCTTGTGAGAGTCTTGTCATATGGCTAAGTCTGGCTGTCACATATAGGGGATTGTAAACAGGATGTGCTGGCTTCTACGAAAAGAAAAATTACATTAAGACCCTCTTGAGAGTGAAATCAGGCTCATGAGAGCAAGAACACAAGTGCACTGAGTTTACTCAGGATGACTTTTTGTGTCTGTAAGTCCAAACAAATGTACTCAGGATAAAAAAGAGCCAAGTTGTTGAACACATATCAGCCTTAGAGATCCACCCCATATCACTGGATTATTGAACTTGTTTTTTACTTTTATATCTGTAAGAATACTTTTTTAACCTGGATGACAATAATTAGGTTTTAAGGGATGGATGTAACTTGTAATGATTTGAAAAGGAGTTCTGACCCTGGCTTTGTTAACAGCAACTTCTCTTTGATAGCAGTATTATGAAGTGAATATTCATAGGGTGACTAAGGAACTAAGTCTCTTAGGGAAGACATAATCACTGTTTATGCAGCCAAAATTCAAAGATTAGTTATAGCACTTTTTTTTCCTCAGGATAAAACTTTGAATTGAATGCTTACTTCTTACTGTTCTTCATCTATTGCCTAGTGTACTTTTTAGCCTATAAATAATTTTATTGTACTTTTGATGTATGGATAACTGATATTTTCACTGACTTTCAGATTATGGAATATGAGTATGAGGCTGAATTAGAGGACAGCTACCGTGCTTCATTAGTAAAGTCTTTTAAGAAACAAGTGGATGATGGCTTCTTTCCATTCATTATCGTGGACTGTGTTAATAACAAAGTTAATCATTTCTCTGATATTGCCTCTCATGCTAAAAAAAATGGCTTTGAGGTAAGTCAGTAAGTTCAAGAACACTTTATGTTCCAGTTAGCTGTATCTTTTGTTCTTTTTTGTTAATATTGTCAGGTAATGAGGGATGTATTAGGTGTAGAGAGACTATAGAAATCAAATATTTTTTAAGTGAATAAGGGGGATTTTGACATGGAATAGGCGAAGACTAAATGACAAGTTAAAGAATAAGTGTTCAAGGTATAACGTGCACAAGTAATGGTAAGTGGGCAGGTTTAACACATCACCAGAACAGACAGTAGTATCTGGGGATGTAAGTATTATCTTGAGAAAATTCTGTAAGGGTACTCATGTTTTAGTAGTACTTAATGTTTACAGCAGCCAGAATGCTTGATGTGTGCCTTGATAAACTGACTACCATACAGTTATTAATAGCACTCATCTCTTGATTCCCAGCTTTTCTTTGATCCCTTGTTTTTCAGCCAGGTACTCTTACCCAACTCATGCTATCCACTCTTAGCTAGGAAAAACCTCTTAATTTCTCAAATTCCACTTGACTGCCTTTATTTCTCTCACAAATCATTTATTTCTACTTTCAATATATGAGGTGTAATTAGATGTAGTTCTTATTCCTCATCCTTCCTCTTTATTTTTCTTTCTACTTGTTCATCATTTCCATAGTTAGTGCCAGGAACAGATGAGGTACAGCCTCATTTGATCACTTCCATTCTTTGTCTGTGGAGATTTCAATGCCCACCATCCTACATCTACATGGCCCAGCAGTTACACCCAGGATCCACAAGGTGAGCTACTTATAGACTAACTGCAACCTCTCAATATCCTCATTTTACACAACCACCAACCAGACACCCAACAAACCAGTTCCAGTAGCCAGCCTCACCAGACATCACTTTCTGCTCACCAGCACCACACATATGAACCACCTGGAGCGTACTTCATAAACTGTCTTCTGACCATTTACCCATCCTGATAACACTCCACCTTGCCCTCCTTATCTGCACAATCATTAAAAAGACTTAAATGGGGCACAGAAAGCAGACTGGCCAACCTTCACACATTACATGGAAACAAAATCCCAAAACTTCCATATATGTAATTTTCCATCCATAAATCATGTGCACTCACATTTTATGTCCAACCAAGCCAGCAAAAATCTTATACCTTAGGGATACAGACAGAAATACATCTTGAGCTTCTCCCCACAATTTACATACCTTGTAAAACAATGATACTAGCTCAGACAAAACCACTCACCGTCAACAGAAATCAGAGAATAAAGCAAAACTCAAAATAACACCATTTCTAACTTAGTCCCGAAAAGACAAACTGAAAGTTGGCCATCCTTTCTCATCACATTGAACCACAAGACCCACATTGACCTACTCTGGCATAGGTTAAAGAAGGTCCACACATACCACACCAATCCAACCTCCACTCATGAAGAACTGCTGACACATTCCACTGCAGTCCTTTCTCCCTAGGAAAACACATGTACTTTTGGGACAGTTCTCAAAAATCAGTCACAAATTAACCTTTCAGCTAAACAGGAAAGGTATAAGAACCTACATGAAATCAGTCCAGAAATTGAAGCCCATCTCCATTTACTTCTACTGATACAAGCAGTACTATTAAAAACAAAGAATTCTCTTGCTGCAGGCCCTGACAACATTAGAAATTTTAATGTAGTATACTTTTGCTCAACTTCAGTCTAAGCATTTCCATATATCCTCAGACACTCCTGGCTTCACAATCAAATCCTTAACAGCTGGAAACTTAACCACCCAACTCCTCCTCCTACCACCCCATATCACTTCTATCCTCAGTATCCAAGCTGTCTGAGAAACTGCTTCACAACAGAATCAAACCAAACATCCTAAATTCTCACTGACACAACATGGCTTCATACCCAACTACTCCACCAAACTACATGCTGACCTCACACAACATTTATTAGATGGTTTCAGTCAGCCACACCACCCCCTCCCACATATTTCCAGTGGCAATATACATCAACAAAACATTCAACACTGTCTCCCAACACATTTTCACACAACAGATACTTAACACTATCCTCCATAATAGTGACAAAAAATAGTTGATGAATTTCATTGCCCCCTTCCAAGACAATCATCCCCACAATGGCTTAACCTCTAAAACACATAAACTTTACTGTGGAGTTCCCCATGGAGCAGTTTTCTCTAGCCCCCTTCAGTCTTTTCCCACACAACCTCATATTACATCTAGCAAAGTGCAACATGAAGTTCTTTCCATTTACAGGTGACTTCACATTTATGTCACATTATTCCCATACTATACAGCAACAACAAATATGCAGCACTTCATTACATGATTGGAGCACTATCTCATTTAGAACAGATTATTTGCATTTCCACAGAAATCTTCAGTCACTTTTTTGCCCCAGACTGACATGAATCCAGCTTACACACTTCATTTACCTTGGAGGAACAATCACTCCCACGGAACAAAACACCAACCATTCTAGGCATCTTATGACACACACACATTACATTCATTCCCAACATCAATACCATCAACACAAACTAAATGCTTTCAGAGCACATGACATTCCTTTCCCATGTCAGTACCATCAACACACATTAAATGCCTTCAGAACACATGACGTTCACTCCCTACACCAGTACCTTCAACACAAACTAAATGCTTTTAGAGCACATGACATTCACCCCCATGTCAGTATCATCAGTACAAACTAAATGCCTTCAGAACACATGACAGTCACTCCCCACATTAGTACCTTCAACACACACTAAATGCTTTTAGAGCACATGACATTCACCATCATGTCAGTACCATCAGTACAAACTAAATATCTTCAGAACACGACATTCACTCCCCACACCAGCAGCTTCAACACAAACTAAATGCTTTTAGAACTCATGACATTCACTCCCCACACCAGCAGCTTCAACACAAACTAAATGCTTTTAGAACTCATGACATTCACTCCCCACACCAGCAGCTTCAACACAAACTAAATGCTTTTAGAACTCATGACATTCACTCCCCACACCA
>JAUUDZ010441700.1:0-13103 GCA_032361705.1 Panulirus versicolor
TACGTTGAGATGTATAGGTATGTATATGTGCGTGTGTGGACGTGTATGTATATACATGTGTGTGTGGGTGGGTTGGGCCTTTCTTTCGTCTGTTTCCTTACGTTACCTCGCTAACGCGGGAGACAGTGTCAAAGTATAAAAGGAAACAAAAAGTTTTGCAAGTTGAACATCTCTCATTATTTTATTGTCATGTTAATGATTTTTATTTTCTTTGGAGGTCCTGATCATTCTTGATCTAACTGTGGAAAAGCGTGGAGAAGAAGTCGGTATCAAACTGGGAGACCCTGTGAACTATGACCCCAATATGAATAGAGCACAACAACAACAGCCACAGCAACATCTACCACCTTCTCGACCCACATCTGCCGTGGCTTCACCTGGTATTGGTTTCTGTGTGTTCTACATATGAATAAATGACATGTAGCTTTTCTTATGTATGACCAAAAATTTATCCATTTTTGGTAGGAGATATTAGTATTTACCAGAATGCTAGTATTTGAGAATGTGCAAAAACTTTGTGTTTCCCACAAGGTAACATTTAGCAGCTGGAATGTGATTCCAGATGGCTTTGCCTTAGTTTTTGCCTTCAAATTCACTCACTGAATTGGTTCATTACTGAGCATTCTTTTTCTTTAATGATAAAAATGCTGTACCTTATTTTGAATTTTGGCAAAGTTCTAGTTTAGGGGCATGACAAATAAATACTGGAAATGATTTATTTTTCATGTAACATCGTAGATATGGTAGCTTTAGGTTTCAAGAGAACTTTGGTAAGATTTTCAAAGGATCTGGTGACTTGTAGGATTTTCCTCTCTTTTATGGTATGATACATTTTCACAGGTCTGCAGAGCCCTCCCCAGTCTCGTTTAAGTAAGGTTTGCATAGATTTTTTACTTTTTTTTGTAATGCCTCACATTTTCCCAGATCAACATAGCTTCCTCTCCCCATTATTAGATGAATTTTTTTTGAAGGTTTTGTTGAATTTTGAGAGTTTCCCATGCTTTTATGGTAACCTACATCTCAGATCAGCATATCCCTCCCCACTGTCACTTTAGGCAGGGTTTTCCTGAGGGGCAGATTTTTGGTCAACATAGCCCATCTTACAAAATTGGTTTTAGTGGTTCATTATACAAAGTCCCCTGTTACATATTTACACTGCTGCAGGAACCCCCTCATTGGAGTTCCTGTAGTGCACCGGAAATTGGCCATTTCCTCTAGGTGGGACCACTGGTGAAGAAGTTTAGTGATATGTGTTTGTCTTAGATGAATGCAGGACAGTTTAAGAGTGGGTGTATGGTGTGTTTAGTATGAAAGTTAAATCTTGGGCATGGTGGGTCCTTTGATATGTTAAGTCTGAGTTTGCTGTGTTGCAGAAATGGATGCTATCCCAAACATAGATAAGAATGTGTTGCTCTTATGTGCCTAGGGAGTGTATGTCTGATGAAGAAGAATTTAAGACTGGGTTGGGAGGGTGCTTGTTTAGTGCTTAAGTCATGGCTGTGTATGTGCGTAGTCATTGTCATACATGTTTGAGCAGAGGGGGTAGTCCTGTTAAGACAGACTGCTAAAGTGAAACTGGGGTAAGTTTTTTGTTTTTATCGGGGAGCTTATGGTTGGTTATGATATGATTTGGAGGGGAGGGTTATTGCAGAGAACTGAGTGTTGGGCATATAGAAGTGAGATTTATTGGAAGCATTCTTGTTTCATTGTGTAGGAGTTGAGTGTTTGTGGTGTTTGGTAGCCAGTCATTATTGTAAGGGTGGAGTGGATGACTTGTTTTGTCAAGAGTAGTAAAAATTATTTTCCTTGTCCAAAATTGGTTCTGGTGTGTGGAAGTGTGAATTTGTGTATTATATGTGATGCCCAGCTTGTTTGGCATTGGTGAATGGAATTGGCTGACTGTTCAGGGTTATGGGAGAATGCAGGTTGGAATAATGTTTAGCTGGGTTATTAAGGTGATGGTGAATTTCTCAGTATCCCTTCTTTCTTTTTTACTGAGGCAGTTTCCTGATTGCCTGATAAAATACTCATCTTTTGTTATTGCTTGTGTGGATCGATGTATGAATGTATATAGGGAGTAAATTTTGACCTCCAGAACATATTTGTTACATTTTGAAAAAAAATGGTGTCACTTTTTATAATAGAATCTGATGTGGGCACATTTACAGATGGGATCCAACAACGTACTCCTCTAGCACAGCGCGGTGCACCAAATTTAGGAATTTCCCCTTCCCGAACACCAGCAGGTTCCAACGTTCTCCCAATTGCTTCTCTCACTCCATACCAGAATAGGTGAGATAGATAAGTTAGTTATATTAAAAAGTTTGGTGGTGTTTTGGTTATGTTTATTTATTAATTTTAAGGAATTGATATATTCTGATATTATCAGAGTTGTAATTCTGTCACCCCATATTTTTCCCAGGGTAGTCAAATCTGAATTCTTTGATCATCTTCAATTCCTGTGCTAGCTTGAATGCATTCCACTGTAATACCTGTTATATTAATTTTTGCTATATTTAATTGGAAGACCAGATTAGGTACAGGATATTCCAATTTTAGTAATCTTGGTAAGTATCGATATTTTTGATTAATTTTTCATCTGTACTAAGAATCCTGGTGATGGGCCTTACGGATGATAAGTGAAATATAATAGGGCAGGTTTTGTAGGGGAGTCCATTGTAAAAGTGAAGCAGGCCAAGTATGCAGAAAAATGTTTTGTTTGTACACTCTTTTGCAAGTCAGATAATTTTATGTGTGTGTCTGTCTGTGCCTTGTGTGGTTTGGATTGCTGGCTGAAGGATTTAGAAAGTTCCTGATTCATGCATATGAAACATAAAATCCAAAAAGTGCTATCCATTTTTAACATATATAGTATTTTGAAATACTGCTTTGAATGCAAAATATTCAATGCATTGGTCTCTCCAACCAAGAGTATTTTGAATGAACATAAATAAGAACCAGTCCTTTTGCTTCATTTTGCAACTTTTAAAGTGGACAGCACAAATCTAGATGTAGATATATAGATACGATAGTTTTTTAATGTAATACACAGGAGTTCCATTCATATGCCAGGCTTCTAAAGGATTTTGCCTGACAATATGGCCATGGACCACATGTAGTTAAGGGGCCACGCTTAAGGAACGCCTTATGTCGATTGTAAATGTTTAAGTAAAGTCCACCACAGAGTACTGGGCGTCCCTGCTCTTTGTCAGACTTCAGATTAGTGCTATTGATAATGAGTGGTACATAATCCAGTAATGTCCTAGTCCTATCTTCCTCACTCACCCATGCATACTATGTATTTACCTCTTTTTAAAGCAGGTATTCACAAACCCCAGTCCTGTTTCAGCACAGCTCCACCATCTGCTCACTCTTTTCATTCATACTGGGTAACCCATGCCCCACAGTCATTCCTCAACTATTGCATCACCCACTTTTATTCAGATCACATATTAATGCCTTATCTAATCCTGACACACTCATATAGTTTGTCCCAAAGCACTTGCCTCACTTCATCCTCACTCCTCTCATTATTAGATTTGTGAGCCCCTTAACGATAGAAGGGATTCTTAAGGGAGGAAGTGAGGAAGAATTAACAGCCACATGCCTCAATCCTCTACAATTTTTAGCCACATCAGCCTGGGGCTCACTTCCACAACTCCTCTATCAACATAAGTGCCACTCACCCTTAACAGGCCCCTGGTAGAGAGCAACTCCAATGCGGTGTTTGCTGAGGCTCCTGCCTAATGTTCTGGCTGACTACTACCTAATTTTCCTACCTAAACTGCTATTACCTAATGGTCCTGGCAAAATGTTCCTACCTACTACTTCTATCCACTTCTGCTGTAGTTGTTATATCTCTTTATGGAATGGATGGTGAGGGAGTTGAATGGAAGAGTCTGTGAGCATTGAGTGGATGGGTGATGGAGTTGAATGGAAGACTCTTTGAGCAAGGGTTAGGTGTTTTGTATGCTGGAATTGGAGGGGACATGGGAGGTGAATCAGTTACTGGTCTAGATAGTATTTCTATGGTGGCAGTCTTGTGAGAGAAACTCCAGAAGCTGGTGATTGAAGTTGGGAGTGTGTGAAAGGAGAAGGCTGTGTGTAAATATGTACAAAAAAGGTAATGAGTTGTAGCAGATGGGATTGAGACAGGATGGTTTGAATGGGAATGAATAGGGAGAATGCAGATGAATTTGGGTGCTTTAGGTACCTGGTTACATTTGTGGCAGTGAATGGAAATGACCTGGCCAAAGTCAGTCATGAGTAGAAGAGGGGAGGCATTAAAGATTAAGTGGAAGCTGAGGTCAATGTTTGTTTGAGCAAAGATAAGCATGTTCAAAGGCAAAATAATCCCCTCATTGGTGTATGAATGTGTTGGGTCTTTGCTGTGAAAGAAAGGTAGAGGGTGGATGTGTTAGAAATGATATGTCTGAGGATGATTTGTAACAGAAATGTAAAAGAGAGATATGTTAGTAAATGGGGTATGATTGAAAGGGCTGACCAGGTTGTGTGGGAATGTTTTGGACATATAGAGAGGATGTGTGAAGAAAGACTGACCCAAAAGATCTGTGTTAGAAATGAAGTGAGGGAGGGGGAGGGGGTAGATGAAGAAAGTGATGGAAGGATGGAGTTAAGGAGACTTTGGGTTACCAGGGCCTGAAAGTTTAGGAGGATGCAATAGAATGAAGAGGATTGATGTGTTTTATTGGGAACAGCATGCTATCTTTAGGTAAAAGAAGGTTATAGGAGACAGTTAAAGTAAGCAACGCAATAGTCTGAGGGGTTTGGATGTGGTTTATAGGCTCTGGTTTTGGTATGCTACACATGACATCCAGAGTGGATGTTTGCCAATGATTTTTTAAGGCACTCACCTGCTAAAGTTTGAGAGACAGTTATAGAGGAAAAATTTCAATTATTGATTTTCCTGTTTGTCAGGTGGACTATCTGTGCTCGTGTTAGCAACAAGTCAGATATTCGAACTTGGTCCAACTCTAGGGGAGAGGGCAAGCTCTTCTCAATGGACCTTCTTGATGAATCTGGGGAAATACGTGCCACAGCCTTTAATGAGCAAGTGGATAAATTTCATGATATGATTGAGGTAAGATGAGCATTATTTTAAGCTCCAGCTCCTTAAACCTGCTCATAGTAATTTTTGCTATCTGTAGTGCTTTATCTGTATTTAAAACAAGATGATGGTTGTTTAAGCTTTCCTCATTTCTGTTTTTATACACCTTCAAGAGTCAGAATACCCACAGCAACTTGTCTAAAGAATTTGCCTGTTGATTTGGCCATCGCCCATTAATGGTATCTGTTTGATTGCAGTGTAAAATTGTGAGAGAAGGATGTTTGTTGTACAGGTAATGGAAGTGCAAACAAGTATAGGTACCAAACCATGGCATTAACATGCCATCCTGGAGAGGAAGTCAGCAAATTAGATCTAGTTAGGTTGAAAGAGTTACAATGAGCTGCCTGTCTTACAGTGGGAATATCTTATAATTGGTACAACTTAAGAGGAGTTTGTGAAATTATTGATTGTAGGAGCACCTCAGATTTGCACTAGACACAATAGTGAGAAATTATCTACAGACCTGATAAAGCCACATTTATCTTGCTCAGTAAAGGAAGGCAAAGCTTATGCAATAATGGTATTAAACTCAAAATATATGAGACAGTAAAAGGAGAAGGAGCCTTTAGCAAGATATAGAAAAAACAAAATATTACTTGGAGCAAGGGGTGAGTCTATATTTGATGTTGGTAAACTAATAACTGTTTCTGGATGATATGTCTCTGGTGGTAGATTTTAATGATAATCTCTGGACTTGATAGAGCTAGGGGGAGAATGTAAAACCAGAGTTGAAAGCTAATCACAATAATTGTTATTGTTACTTATGTATATATATATATGTATATGAGTGGTTGGCCATTCTTCATCTGTTTCCTTGCTCTACCTCACTGACGCGGGAAACAGCGATTAAGTATAATAATAATGATAATGATCATAATAGTCATAATAATAAATTTCTTGGGATAGCAGAGAAAGAACATCATCCATCTCAGAATGTCGTACAAGATAAGTGGGAGGAATAGGAGTTGGGGCTGGAAACCTATCCATCCATCATGTATCATAACTTTTTAAAAGTAGGAGTAGAGGAAGGAACTAAGAAAGAATTTTTCCTTATAGGCTCTGTCTCTTGTTTTTGGTGCTGCCTCATTAACATGAGAAATATTAAACAGGTACACTAGTCCCTTTCTTTATGCGGGCTCACCACATGTGATTTTGCTGTTTCGGGAGAAACCTACTTCAACCAGTCCCTCTTTTTAATGCATTCAGAATTTGTTACTCATTGGGTTTTTGCAATAGAAAGTGTGCCAAAACTTCATGAAGAGTTGATGGGTGACATAAACTTGGGTCTTGGGTTTATTGGTTCACTATATGGAATTTTCCTTTTGTGCAAGGTTTTCTCAGAACTCACCCCCCTACCTAAAGTGAGAGATGGGTGCATGAGATAAGATATGACAGTTTTAAAACTTGGGAAATTTTTGGACATTTTTCTTGTTATAGTCAATTTTTTGGCCATCTGAGGTACTGTAGACCTTTTAAGTATATTCTTAAAGCATTGTATATATTACCTTAAACCTAGTTATGCGTGATGTCATTCCTTTTTAATTTATAAGTTTCTAAAACAAAGGATTCCTTCCACATATTTTGCAAAGGCAGACATTTGATATTGATTTAGAATGATAATGAAATTTGTTATGAACATATGAAATGAAAAAATTAAAGCACTTTATTATTCTGGGAAGGAGCAGATCTTTATAAAACTATTTTTCTCTGAATTAGTTGCAACAGTGGTTGCAGGAAAAGTATTAATGAACTCTAAGAGATAAATGTCAGCTGACAATATTTTTCCCTTGGAAAATTCTTTATTTTTAAACCTAATTATACTTTATGTAGATATTTCATTTCAGATTAACAAAGTATATTACATCAGTGGTGCCAATCTTAAAACTGCCAATAAGCAGTATTCCACTCTCAACAATGATTATGAAATGTCCTTCAATAAAATGACTGAGGTGAGTGTTAATGTGTATTGGTTTTTCTTTATTTCTATCTCTTTGTTGACGTCCAGAAGGTTAAAATTAAATGCATCATACCAGTAGGCATGGTAGAGTTTCTTATTTCTAAATATCTTGTTTATATATGTATGATTGGCCCATGACCACTTTCTCAGGAAGGGTCATGGGTTTTACCCAGGACCCCTTTCCAAAAGCTTCTGCAGCTCCAAGGCTGTGTTACTTCTGGTAGCAGGAAGATGATGGACTTCTTAGGAGTGAGAAGTTCTTTGAATAGATTCTACTCCCAATGTTACAGCCTTACCAAAGATGGCTTTTCACTCGCAGTGTAATGTCATGTAGGCATAATCTGGTAACACCTATATCTCAATATGTAGGCTTCAGCAGGTTTTTGCAAGATTCATATACTGTACATTCCAGTACCTTTCATTATTTGTAATAAATCCATTTTGTGCATAACTGTTGTGTGATCTTTGAACCATTATCAGAAAACGGTATCTCTTTCACTCTCTCTCACTCATTAGTTCACTACAGTACTATCATGCTATACTCTCATCATTAACCCTGTTCCTAGTTCCATTGAATGAAGTAGGTAAACATAGCCTTTGAGATGTTCCTAGTTCCATTGAATGAAGTAGGTAAACATAGCCTTTGAAATCTCTCAAACATCCTCAGTCCATGTCCAGTATGTTAAAGTGAATTAGGGAGTTCTTTTATATGAGAATATTTCATCCTTTTGCATTTTATTGAATGAGACAGGTGTTTCCATTCACACAGGAATGATATATGGAACTGATTCAAGGATTGAGAATGATACTTTTTCTTTACTGTGCAGAAAATTTAATGAAATAAACTGGAATTCTGTTAAATATAGTAATAGATTAAATTGATATGATACATGAATGAGATTCTTAATAGCAGAAAATCTATAGTTGCAAATGGAGCTATGTCTGATAAAAGTGTTCATGAGGTGTGCCACAACAGTGATAGCTTCAGTATTGTATTGATAACATACAGTAGACATAGACAGAGAAGTAAAAGAAGGGAAGGTTGGGGTTTGCAGACATAGGCAAAATAAGTAAGGGTCATAGTTAACTTTAAGGCATGAGGGGGTGTGCCATCTGGCTCATCATATGATTTGTCCACTCATAGTTCGGTGAGTACTCATAGGACTCAGTGAAGGGAAAATACAGGAGAGTTCATAGGTTTACTAGAAGGAGGTGATGTGGTAGCATTAGAAGCAGAATCTTCCAGTGTAGTAAGGAAAGGTTGATTTACAGAACTTTTTTGAGATGCTTTTGGGTAATGACCTGAAAGTTATATTTATCAGCTTTTTTTGTTATTAGGAAAGCATGCTTTAGTTGAATAACAGCTTTGCAGAAATGAAGGTCGAAAGATTAACCCATCACACTGATCTTGTTGCTACAAGCATCAGAATAAGAGCATTCAAACCTTAGTTAAGAGGTAAAGCTTTTAATATAAGGATTGTGGAATTCAGTCCCAGCCACAATGTACTGCATTTATCATCACAGTAGGAGGTATCCCAGCTGGTAAAGCATTACTCTTTCTTGGGAATTGGTGTTAAAGCTGGAAAAAGTAGATGAATAAGCTCTAGGATGCTACATTACATACTTCGAGAGGAGATGGGGATAGATGTATCCAGTTTAGAAGGAGAGAAATAAGATTAACCGGAAGACCCTATGGGTCAGAAATATAAGTTACAAAACTGCCTCAATAGTAGCATTTTATGCAAGATATTTCTTTATATTTCAGGTAACACCATGCCATGAACTCACATCCATACCAACTATGCAGTTCAACTTCATTCCTCTAGATCAACTTGAGAAAGTGAAGAAAGATTCAGTTGTAGGTGAGAACTTTTGATTTGGGTGATAGTGTATATTCCTTAACTTTTTATACTGGTAACTGACTCCAGTCTAGTGATTGTGATGTACCATGTCATTCATAGTATATTAAGCTTTTGTTAGTTATTACAGTTTATGCTGAATGTGAAGATCTGGGGATATTGATTGATTTTTTTACCTCAAAAGAATTGTATATTTTACTAAGCCTGATTTTTTTGGTATCTCTTTAAGGAAAGGCTGTCTTATTTGAAGCAAGCAATTTGTGAAGATACTGTTTCCAAACTAAGTGGCATTTTGAAGCATCCTTGCATCTGATGGTTAACATATATTTCGTTATAAATCATGACTTACTGGTTTGAATATCTCTTCATCAAATATCTCTTCTCTGCACATTACGGTTGGCTCTTGCATTTTTCTTTTATCTCATTCTGTCATTATTTTGCTTACTCTTATAAATCTGTGAAGCTTCATCTTTCACTTCTATGTTTTAGGCTGTCAGATATCATTATTATGAAGGGTATTAAGGCTAATGATTTGTGTTAAGGAACTCGTACAATGTCTTTTTTATCAGACTTCCATTTACCGTTACCTTGAATTTTGTTTTTGGTACAGTTTACATAGTGTTTTTTTTTCTATTTACCCTTTATGCTCCGTTGAACTACTTTTCCAGGTGAATTCTATTGTTCACTTTGTCAGGTGCATTAGCAAAGTCTCATGTATGCTTTTGTGGTGCATTAGCAGCTGCATTTGTATGGCACAAATCCCTGTTGATCCTCATTACCATTGTTTTTATTAATTAGGTGTTTATCATTCTCTCAAAAACATGTCACATGCAAAATCAGATTCACAAGTCTGTTGTGTTCATTGGAAGATTAAATTTTTCCAAAAATGTCTGTGAACTGTGCCAGTTTGTATATCTCAACTGTAGCACCATCCTTTAGGCTCATCTTTATTAGTGGTGTCACTGTTTTGCTGTCAATACACTAGAGATGCGGTAATGAGAGAGCTGATTAGGATGTGATGAAATACTTTATATACACAAGTAGAGGATAATCGTAGAAAGTCTATCTAAGATGATAAGAGGGTGGAGTGAAAAGGCTCTTGGGGTATCAGAGCCTGAACATTCAGGAGGAGTGTGAGATGCTACCCCTGGATGGAATTAGATAGATTGATTTGTTGTATGGGTGTCGGGGTTGGTGTGCTGTCACTGGGATGAACCAGGGCATCTGAAAAAAAATGGATTTATGTACATTAGGCCATTTGTTCTTTTGTTGTTGATGTTGCCACATTAGAGTTAGAAGCCATTAGGTATGAAAGAATGAAAATTAATATTTATGTAACTTCTTGAGGATTTAGTGTATTTAATATTTTGATTTGTAACATATTTATCTTTCGTCTGTTTCCTTGCGCTACCTTGCTAACGCGGGAGACAGCGACAAAGTATAATAATAATAATATGATAATTTATCTATGTAATTTTTTTCAGCCTTTTTTTCTTACTTTATGCTGCCTCTATTATTCCGTGTATTCCACCTTTGAGAGGCTTAATCTTTATGTGATAACCTTCCTAGTATTATTTGTTTACGCAAGGACCAATTTCTATAGAATATGCCATGTTACCCATGACCTTTCTAAGGCTCCTGCAGCTCAGGGCTGTACTTATCCCTGTTGTAAGAAAATTAATCTGCTTTTGGAGTGAGAAATTCTTTGACTGAACTGTTATTCCTAATTATACAACCTTGCCAAAGGTAACTCTTCATTTGTGATGTAACCTTAAGTTGGTGGGGGTCCAATAATACCTTCCTAGTTTGACTGATTAAACATATTTTGTTTTGTTTAATCCGTGCTGTATAATCATAATCATGTCATAACTACTAATTTTTCTGCATTGTGATCTGACTATTATGAGACATTAATTTTCAGATGTTATTGGAGTATGTAAGGAGACCATGGACATGAGCACTGTGACGCAAAGATCAACTGGCCGTGAACTGAAGAAGAGAGAGGTGCAGATTGTTGATGATACAAATAGAGAAGTATGACTTCACTTATTTCATGTACTATGAATTGTTGATTGTGTTAAATTTTAGCATTTCTATCCGGTTGCAGTCAAATTTCACAAATTTGAATGTCCGTGGTGGCATTATTACTACTACTACTACTACTACTACTCCCTCCCCCACACACACACACACACACACACACACACACACACCCAGTCACAGACAAAAGTACACATCAAGGCTGGTTCTCAATTAAAGCATAGAGAGAATTATGAAACAGAAAAGGAAAAGACAAGAGAAAGTATTTATGAATTAGTGTACCTCTGCATAATATTGAAGAGATTCAGCTGCAGTACAGAGCAGCCAGAAACTGATGGATTGAAAGTTGTGTTGCACTGAATTTTACACTTGGTATAGATACTTAACTAAAGTATGTAATTACATTGCATTGAACATTTCCACCATTTTACTATTCTATAAGATGGGGGGACAGCAGTCATCAGTATATGACGATATACTTTTTCCAGTTGTTTAGATATCCACCAGACTTAATGTACTATTAGTGTGGTATAGAGGTTTCTTCTGTTGCCAGTCAGGCTCATAGAAATATTCCTTTTTCTTCAGTAACTCTTTAGGTACTCTTCATGGCCAGCATGTTGTCCTTGCAAGGTGACCCCATAGGAAATTCATTGGTCATAGGATAGGAAAAGTAAGGAAGATGGGAATAAATAAAGGCAGACAGTATGAATTATGTACATGTGTATATATGTATATGTCTTTGTGTGTATATATATGTGTACATTGAGATGTATAGGTATGTATATTTGCGTGTGTGGACGTGTATGTATATACATGTGTATGTGGGTGGGTTGGGCCATTTCTTTCGTCTGTTTCCTTGCGCTACCTCGCAAACACGGGAGACAGAGACAAAGCAATATGAATAAATATATATATATATATATATATATATATATATTCCGTTGTAACTTTTAGAAATTAAGATACGTGAAAGGGAGGGTTGCCAGCCCCCTCCCACCCAACTCCCGTTTTCTACAACAGGCAGGGAACATCTGGGTAGAATTCTTTCTCCCCATTCCCAAGAAAGGATTTGAGTGAATGAGGCCTTATCTTTGTCCGCTCCTTGCGCTACCTCGCTTAATGCGGAAACTGGCAAAAAAGAAAGAGGAAAACAAGAGAGAGAGAGAATATACAGTGTTTTTCCTGCAGTAAAGATGAAACCATGCTCATCCGCTGATGCGTGACACCTGTTGATCAAGTGCTGGATGGCACCCGTACACACTACGGGACTGACCGCGTCAGGTCTGTCAGGCCCGCTTAAAACCGCTCACACACAATATATATATATATATATATGTGTGTGTATGTATGTTATATAATTTTTTTCACACATATTTGCCATTTCCTGTGTTAGCAGGGTAGCATTAAGAACAAAGGACTGAGCTTCGGAGGGATTATCCTCACTTGGCCCCCTTCTCTCTCTCTCTCTGTCTCTCTCTCTCTCTCTCTCAGTGAAAAAATGAGAGGGGAGGATTTCCAGCCCCCATTCCGTCCCATTTTAGTCATCATCTGTACCGGGGTCTATTTGCTGTTAATGGAGTGAACCAGGGTGTGTGAAATGTCTGGGGTAAACCATAGAAAGGTCTGTGGGACCTGGATGTGAATCAGGAGCTGTGGTTTTGGTGCATTACTCATGACTGCTTGAGAATGGATATGAGTGATTATAGCCTTCCTTCACTTGTTCCTGGCACTAAACTAATGCAAGAAACAACCATCAAGTATTAAAAGAAAATACTTATTTTATATCTTATTATACTTGATTGCTGTTTCCCATGTCAGTGAGGTAGTGCCAGGAAACAGAAGAAGAATGGCCCGTCCACTCATATACACATATACATATTCATTTTTGTGTGCCTTCATCCATTTCTTGTGCTAATTTGTCCTACAGGAAATAGCATACATAACTATTTTTTTATCTTGTAGTGGCAAAGATGAAGATTTGTAGAAGTTTTCAGAAAAGAAGAGAAGATGTTGGGGGGAAGAGAATGGTGAGAGTAAGTGAACTTGGGAAGGAGACTTGTGTGAGGAAGTACCAGGAGAGACTGAGTGCAGAATGGAAAAAGGTGAGAGCAAAGGACGT
>JAUUDZ010441721.1:0-13102 GCA_032361705.1 Panulirus versicolor
CCTTCAAACATACCCATTTTTGCTTTCCGAGATAATGTTCTCGACTTCCACACATTCTTCAACGCTCCCAGAACCTTAGCCCCCTCCCCCACCTCAGCTACCACTTGTCTCACTATCCAACCCTCCATCCACCACCCCCACCACCACCTCAACTACCACTTGTCTCACAATCCAAACCTCCATCCACCACCCCCACCACCACATCAACTACCACGTGTCTCACTAGCCAACCCTCCGTCGACCACCCCTTCCCCCACCACCACCTCAACTACCACGTGTCTCACTAGCCAACCCTCTGTCCACCCTCCACCTCCAACCTTGGCTTCCAAGTCATATTATAGATTTCCTTTTTTTCCTGTGATTTTTCTTCACGAACAGATGGGAAACAGATTCATTTTCCCTTATAAACAGAGTTTTTTTCTTCAACTATCAAGAAACACAGGAACCATCGACTGTAACTAAAAAGATTAGATGCAGTGGTAGGTTGAGGGTAGAGAACCCTCGTCGCCATCTTGAAGACTATGGAAAACGTTTAGCTTAACACCCCCCCCACCCTCCCCCCACCTCTCGACCGAAGCCTACCTTCACGTAACACCAGCTTACCTTAACGTAACACTAGTCTTCCTTAACGTAACCCTAGCCTACCTTAATGTAACACTAGCCTACTTTATCGTAACACTAGTCTACCTTAACGTAACACTAGTCTACCTATCCTAACTTAACGTACCACTACCCTACCTTAACGTAACAGTAGCCTACCTTAAATAACACTTGCCTATCTTAATGTAACGCTAACCTACCTTAAGGGAACCGTAGCCTACCTTAACGTAACGTTACACTAGCCTACCTTAAAGTAACCATAGCTTACCTTAAAGTAACCATTGCTTACCTTAACTATCCCTAGCCTATCTTAACTCACTCTATCCTGGCTTTACGTAACACTATCCTACCTTAACGTAAGAATAGCCTACTTTAAAGTAACACTAACCTATCTTAATGTAACACTAACCTACCATAACGAAACCCTAACCTACCTTAACGTAACGTTACACTAGCCTACCTTAATATAACACTAACCTACCTTAACGTAAACCTAGCCTACCTTAACTAATCCTAGCCAACCTTAACTCACTCTATCCTATCATAACGCAACGCTATCCTACCTTGGAGTAACACTAGCCTACCTTAACGTAACACTAGCCTACCTTAACGTAACACTAGCCTAAATAAACGAAACTCTAGCCTATCTTAACGTAACACTATCCTATCTTAACGTAACACCAGTCTACCTTAACGTAACACTAGCCCACCTTAATGAAACACTAGCGTAACTAAACGTAACACCATCCTACTTTAAAGTAACCCTAGCCTACCTTTACTAACCCTAACCTATCTTCACTCACTCTATCCTACCTTGACGTAACACTACCCTACCATAACGTAACACTATCCTACCCTAACGTAACACTAGCTTATCTTAATGTAACGCTAGCCTACCTTAGGAAACCCCTAGTTACCTTAATGTAACACTTGGCCTACCTCAAGGTAACGTCATACTAGCCTACGTAAATGTAACGGTAACCTACCTCAACGTAACCATGACCTACCTTAACTAATCCTAGCCTATCTTAACTCACTCTATCCTTCCATAACGCAACACTATCCTACTTTAACATAACACTAGCCTACCTTAACGTAACACTAGCCTACCTTAACGTAACACTGGCTTACCTTAACGTAACACTAGCCTGCTTAACGTAACACTAGCTTACCGTAATGTAACACTAGCCTATCTTAACGTAACACTAGTCTACCTTAACGTAACTAACCTACCTAAATGTAACACTAGCCTACCTTAACGTAACACTAGCCTACTTTAACTTAACACTAGCTTACCGTAATGTAACACTAACCTACCTTAACGTAACACTAGTCTACCTTAACGTAACTCTAACCTACCTTCACGAAACACTACCCTACCTTAACGCAACACTAGCCTACCTTAACGTAGCACTAGCCTATCATAATGTAACACTAACCTACCTAAGGAAATCCTAGCCAACCTTAACGTAACGTTACGCTAACCTACCTAATGGAACACTAGCCTACCTTAACGTAACCCTGGCCCACCTTAACTAATCCTAGCCTATCTTCACTAATCCTAGCATATCTTAACTCACTTTATCCTACCTTAACGCAACATTATACTAATTTAACGTAGCACTAGCCTACTTTAACGTAATAATAGCCTAACTTAACGTAACACCAGCCTACTTTTAACGTAACACTAGCCTACTTTAACGCAATAATAGCTTACCGTAATGTAACATTAGCCTACCTTAACGTAACAGTAGTCTACCTTAATGTAAGACTAGCCTACCTAAATGTAACACTAGTCTACCTTAACGTAACACTAGTTTACCTTAATGTAACACTAGTCTACCTTAACGTGACACCAGCCTAGCTTAACGCAACCCTACCCTACCTTAACTAACCCAGCCTATTTTAACTCACTCTATCCTACCTTAACGTAACACTACCCTACCTTAACGTAACACTAGCCTATGATAGATTAACACTAGCCTACCTTACCGAAACCCTAGCCCACCTTAACGTAACGTTACACTAGCCTACCTGAGAGCAACTAATTCTAGCCTATCTTAACTCACTGTATCCTACCATAACGTAACACTATCCTACCTTAACATAACACTAGCCTACTTTAACGTAACACTAGCTTACCTTAATGTAACACTAGCCTACCTAAACGTAACAATAGCCTACCTTACCGTAACACTAGCCTACTTTAACGTAACACTAGCCTATCCTAACGTAACACTAGCTTACTGTAATGTAACACTAGCCTACCTTAACGTAACACTAGTCTACCTTAACGTAACTCTAACCTATCTGAATGTAACACTAGCTTACCTTAACGTAACACTAGCCTACCTTAACTAACTCTAGCCTATCTTAACTCACTCTGTCCAACCATAAGTAACACTACCCTACCTTAACGTAACACTAAAGTTTTCGTAACACTACCTTATATAAATGTAACAGTAGCCTACCTTAATGCAACACTAGCCTACTCTTAACGTAACAACACTCTACCTTAACGTAAACCTAGCCTACCTTAACTAACCCTAGCCTATTTTAACTAAATCTAGCCTATCTAAACTCACTACCTTAACGTAACACTACCCTATCTTAGAGTAACACTAATCTACCTTAATGTAACACTAGCCTACCTTAACGTAAAACTAGCCTACCTTAACGTAATACTATCCTACCCTAATATAATACTGGCCTACTTAAACGTAACACTAGCCTAACTTAACGTAACACTAGTCTACCATAACGTAACACTAGCATACCTTAATGTAACACTAGCCTACCTTAACGTAACGTAACCCCACCCTACCTTAAATAACCCTAGCCTATCTTAGCTTTGTCTATCTTACATTACCGTAACACTACCCTACCTTAAAGTAACACTAGCCTATCTAAACGTAACACTAGCCTACCTTAGGAAACACTAGCTTATGTTAATGTAACAGTAGCCTACCTTAACGTAACACTAACGTACCTTAACGTAACCATGGCCTACCTTAACTAGTCCTAGCCTATCTCAACTAATCCCACCTTATCTTAACTCACTCTATCCTACCATAACGCAACACTATCCTACCTTAACGCAACACTAGCCTACCTGAACATAACACTGGCCCATCCTAAAGCATCACTAGCCTACCTCAACGTAACACTGCCCTGCTTGAAAGTAACACTAGCCTACCTTAACGTAACACTAGGCTACCTTAACATAACACTAACCTACCTTAATGTAACACTACCCTACATTAATGTAACACCACCCTACCTTAACGTAACCATAGCCTACCTTAACGTAACACTATCCTTCTTTAATGTAACAATAGCCTACTATAACGTTACACTAGCCTACTTTAACGTAACACTAACCTATCTCAATGTAACACTAGCCTACCTTATCGTAACACCAGTCTACCTTATCGTAACACCAGCCTACCTTAACTAAGCCCTAGCCTATCTTAACGTAACACCAGCTTACCTTAACGTAACCATAGCCTACCTTAACTAACCCAATCCTAACATACCTCTATCCAACCTTAACGTAATATCAACCTAACAACGTAAAACTACCCTACCTTAAAGTAACACTAGCCTACGTTAATGTAACGCTAGCCTACCTTAACGTGACACTAGCCTACCTTAGTGTAACACTAGCCTAACTTAACGTAACACTAGCCTACTTTAACGTAACACTAGCTTACTTTAACGTAACACTAGCCTACCTTAACGTAACCCTAGCCTAACTTAACGTAACCCTATCCTATCTTAACGCAACACTAGCCCCCCCCCCCTTAAAGTAACACAAGCCTAACTTAACGTAAGAAAAGCCTACTTTAACGTAACACTAGCCTACTTTTACGTAACACTAGAATACCTCAGTGTAAAACTAGCCTACCTTAACGTAACAATAGCCCACCCTAACGTAATAATTACCTACCTTAACGTAACACTAGCCTACTTCAATGTAACACTATTCTACCTTAACGTAACACTAGCCCACCCTAATATAACAACAGCCTACCTTAACGTAACACTAATCTACCTTAATGTAGCACTAGCCTACCTTAACGTAACACTAGCCTACTTTAACGTAACACTAGCCTATTTTAACGTAACACCAGCCTACCTGAACGTAACACTAGCCTACCTTAATGTAACACGAGCCTACCTTAATGTAGCACTAGCTTACCTTAACGTAACACTAGCCTAACTTAACGTAACATCAGCCAATTTTAACCTATTTTTATCCTACCTAAAAAAAAAAAAAAAACTAGCCTAAATTAAACACTAGCCTACTTTAACGTAAGACTCGCCTACCTTAATGTAACACTACCCTACCTTAACGTAACACTAGCCTATCTTAATGTAACACGAGCCTACCTTAAAAATCTCCAGCTTACCTTAATGTAAAACTAGCCTCCCTTAACGTATCATTACACTAGCCTACTTTAATGTAACACTAACCTACCTTAACGTAACCCTGGCTTACCTTAACTAATTCTAGTCTATCATAACTAATCATATCCTATCTTAACTCACTTTATCCTACCATAACGCAACACTAGCCTACCTTAATGTAACACTACCCTAACTTAACGTACAACTTGCCTACTATAACGTAACACTAGCCTACCTTAACGTAATCCTAGCCTACCTTAACGTAACCCTAGCCTACCTTAACCTACCACTAGCATACCTTAATGTAACACTAGCCTAACTTAACGTAACACAAGCCTACTTTAACGTAACACTAACCTACCTTAAAAACTCTAGCCTACCTTAATGTAACACTAGCCTGCCTCAAAGTAACGCTAGAATACCTCAATGTAACACTAACCTACCTTAACGTAACACCAGCCTACCATAACGTAACCCTAGCTTACATTAATTAACCCTAGCCTATCTTAACTCTATCCAACCTCAACATAACACTAGCGTAACTGAACGTAACACTAGCCTACCTTAATGTAACATATGTCTATCTTAACGTAACACTAGCCTACCTTAACGTAACGCTAGCCTACGTTAATGTAACACAAGCCTACCTTAACGTAACACTAACCTACATTAACGTGACACTAGCCTACCTTAGTGTAATACTAGCCTACCTTAACGTAGACCAAGCCTACCTTAACTAACCCTACCCTATCGTAACTAACCCTAGCTAATCTTCACTCACTACCTTAACGTAACACTATCCTACCTTAACGTAACACTAGTCTACCTTACTGTAATATTAGCCTACCTTAACGTAACACCAGCATACCATAATGTAACACTAGCTTACCTTAACGTAACACTATCCTACCTTAATGTAATATTAGCCTACCTTAACGTAACAATAGCCTACCTTAACTAATCATAGCCTATCTCAATTAATACTAGCCTATCTTAACTCACTCTATTCTTCCTTAACATAAAACTACCCTACTTTAACGTAACACTAGTCTACCTTAACATAACACGAGCCTACCTTAATGTAACACTAGCCTATCTTAATGTAACACAAGCCTATCTTAAGTAACACTAGCCAACCTTAATGTAACAGTAGCATACCTTAACGTAACACTAGCCTACCTTAACGTAACACTAGCCTACCTTAACGTAACACCAGCACACCTTAACGTAACCCTAGCCTCCGTTAACTAACCCTGGCCTATCATAACACTGTCCTACCTTAACGTAACACTAGCTTGCCTTAACGCAAAACTAACCTAAGTAATAGAACAATAGCTTACCTTAACGTAACGTTACACTACCCCACCTTAATGTAACACTAGCCTACCCTAACGTAAAACCAGTCTACCTTAACGTAACCCTAGCCTACCTTAACGTAACGCTAGCCTACTTTAATGTAACACTAGCCTACCATAACGTAACACTAGCCTACTATAACGTAACATTAGCCTATCCTAATGTAACAGTAGCCTACCTTAACGTAACACCAGCCTACCTTAACTAACCCTACCTATCATAATTCTATCGAACCTTAACGTAACATTAGCCTAACTTAATGTAACACTAACCTACCTTAAAGTAACGCTAGCCTACCTTAACGTGGCACTAGCCTACCTCAATGTAACACTACCCTAACTTAACATAACACACTAGCTTACTCTAACGTAACACTAGCCTACCTTAACGTAACCCATGCCTACCTCAACGTAACCATAGCTTAAATTAACGTAACATTAGCCTACCGTAATATAACACTAACCTAAATTAACGTAACACTAGCCTACTTTAACGTACCACTAGCCTTCCTTAGAAAACGCTAGCCTACCTTAATGTAACACTAGCCTTCTTTAACGTAACACTAGAATAACTCAATGTAACTCCAGCCTACCTTAACGTAACACAAGACTACCATAAAGTAGCCCTAGCTTACCTTAATTAACCCTAGCCTTTCTTAACTCTACGTAACTCTACGTTACCTCAACGTAACACTAGCCTATCTGAACGCAACACTAGCCTACATAACATAAGCCTACCCTAACGTAACACTAACCTACCTTAACGTAACACTAGCCTATCTTGACGTAACACTTGCCTACCTTAATGTAATACTAGCCTATCTTAACGTAACACTAACCTACCTTAACGTAACATTAGCCTACCTTAATGTAACACTAGCCTCCCTTAACGTAAAACTAGCCTACTTTAATGTAACACTAGCCTCCCTTAACGTAAAACTAGCCTACCTTAATGTAACACTAGCCTCCCTTAACGTAAAACTAGCCTACCTTAATGTAACGCTTCCTCAACGTATCACCAGTCTACCTTAACGCAACCCCAGCCTACCTTAACGCAACACTACCCTACCTTAACATAACACCAGCCTACATTAACGTAACACTAGCTTACTTTAACGTAACACTAGCCTACCTTAACATAACTCTAGCCTACCTTGATGTAACCCTAGCCTATTTTATTGTAACACTAGCCTATTTTATTGTAACACTAGCCTACTTTACCGTAAGACTAGCCTACCTTAACGTAACCCTAGGCTACCTTAACGTACCACTAACCTACCTTAATGCAACACTAGTCTACCTTAACGTAACAGTAGCCTAATGTAACACTAGCCTACTTCACCGTAAGCCTAGTATTGACTTCATCTTAACGCAACTTTAGCCTTCCTTATCGTTACACTAGCCTACCTTAATGTAACACTAGCCTATCTTAACTTAACATTAGCCTACCTTAATGTAAGCTTAGCCAACCTTAACGTAACACTAGCCTAACTTAATATAACACTAACTTACCTTGACATAACACTAACGTACCTTAACAACAGCTTACTTTAACGTAACACTAGCCTTCCTTAATGTAATACAAGCCTAACTTAACGTAACACTAGCCTACCTTTATGTAACACTACCCTGCCTTCACGTAACACCAGCCTACCATAACGTAACCCTAGCCGATCTTAATTAACCCTAGCCAATCTTAACTCTTTCCAACCTTAACGTAGCACTAACTTAACTGAGCGTTACACTAGCCTACCTTAACGTACCACTAGCCTACCTTAACGTACCACTAGCCTACCTTAACGTAACGCTAGCCTACCTTAATGTAACACCAACCTACCTTAACGTAACACCAAACTACTTTAACGCAACAGAGACTAACTTAACTAACCCTAGCCTACCTTGACTCACTGTATCCTTCCTTAACGTAACACTAGCTTACCTTAACGTAGCCTTAGCCTACCTTAATGTAACACTAGCCTACTTTGCCGTAAGCCTAGCCTACCTTAACGTAGCCCTAACCTACCTTAACGTACCAATAACCTACTTAATGTAACACTAGCCTACCTTAACGTGACACCAGCCTACCTTAATGTAACAGTATCCTAAATCAACGTAAAACTAGTCTACTTGAACGTAACACCAGCCTACCTTAACGTAACACCAGCCTACCATAACGTAACCCTAGCTTACCTTAACGTAACACAAGCCGACCTTAACGTAACACTATCCTTCCTTAAAGTAACAACAGCCTGCCTTAATGTAAAGTTAGCCTACCTTAACGTGACACTAGCCTACTTTAACGTAACACTAGCCTACCTTAACGTAACACAAGCCTACCTTAACGTAACACTAGCCTACCTTAACATAACACTAGCTTACCTTAACATAACACTTGCCTACCTTAACGTAACACTAGCCCACCTTAATATAATACCAGCATACCTTAACGTATCACTAGCCTGCCTTAACGTAATATTAGCCTACCTTAATGTAACACTAACCTCCCTTAACGAAACACTAGCCTACCTTAATGGATCACTAGCCTTCCTCAACGTATCACCAGTCTACCTTAAAGTAACCCCATCCTACCTTAACGTAACACTAGCCTACCTTAACGTAACATCAGCCTACCTTAACGTAACACCAGCCTACCTTAACGTAACACTAGCCTACCGTAATATGACCCTAGCCTACCTTACTGTAACACTAGCCTACTTTACCGTAATCGTAACCTACCTTAATGTAACCCTAGCCTACCTTAACGTAACACTAGCCTATCTTAATGAAAAACTAGCATAACTTAACGTAACACTAGCCTACCTTAATGTAACACTAGCCTACTTTACCGTAAGCCTAGTCTTGACTTCAACCTAACATAACTTTAGCCTACCTTACCGTAACACTAGCCTACCTCAATGTAACACTAGCCTACCTTAATGTAACACTAGCCTACCTAAATGTAACACTAGCCTACCTTAACGTAACACTAGCCTACCTTAATGTAACACTAGCCTACCTTAACGTAACACTAGCTTACCTTAATGTAACACTAGCCTACCTTAACGTAACACTAGCGTACCTTAATATAATACTAGCTTACCTTAACGTAACACTAGCCTACCTTAATGTAACCCTAACCTACCTTAATGTAACACTAGTCTACCTCAACGTAACCCTAGCCTACCTTAATGTAACACTAGCCTACCTTAACGTAACACTAGCCTACCTTAATGTAACACAAGCCTACTTTACCGTAAGCCTAATCTTGACTTCATCTTAACGTATCCTCAGCATACCTTACCGTAACACTAAACTACCTTAACGTAAGCCTAGCGTAACCCTAGCTGACTTGAGGTAATCCTAGCTAACCTTAAAGTAAGACAGGTGACGGAAGGTACGATAAACACCCTCAGAAATTAATCAAATAACAACATAAAGTATGACCCAACCTTATGGGCCCACTTGGAGGCAAAATAATCATAACGATTCATTTACAGAAGATAACTGTGATCACGTAAACATTAATGAAAAAGAAAATGAGAGCAGCCAGCAGCAGATCAGGTCGAGCTAAGCAAGACTTCCAGCAGGTTGAGAACTGTCACAAACACTGCTGCCCAGAACACTAGAAAAAAGAAAACGGGATGCATCCAAAAGGTAAAAGTAATTACATTTTCTTTTTTTCCCAATCTGCTTCTTTTACAACTGACCAACGTAACTCCGGAATCAGAATTGTGACGAAACATTTTGGGATATGATTAAAATATGCAGGAATCTGGCAACTACTGCCTGTATATACGCTCAAGCTGGTGCTGGTCTCTGATGATGTAGTGGTGTGTGTGTGTGTGTGTTACATCACAGCTTGGGGCTAAAATATCTGGTCTTGTATATTACTGGCTCCGTCAACATGTGACACAGGATGTAGGCACACAACGTCGCAGTTTACTATATAATAATAATTATGATAATGATACTAATTACTATTACTATTATTATCATAATAATCATAATGATAATAACAATAACAAGGATAATAATGATAATAATAATAATAATAATAATAATAATAATAATAATAATTACAATAATAATGATAATAATAATAATAATTAAATGATAATGATAATGATAACAATGATAATGATAGTAATAATGATAATAATAATAATAATAATAATAATAATAATAATAATAATAATAATAATAATAATAATAATAATAATAATGATAATAATAATAATAATAATAATAATAATAATAATAATAATAATAATAATAATAATAATAATAATAAATATATTAGTAATAATAATGAAAATGATAATAACACATCTGTTAATATCTATAGTTTAACAAGATCTGCTGCAAACAAGTACACAGCGATCTTGAGAACAAAACATAAAGTAGAATTACAAAAAAATCATATTAGAAATTTTCTTTTGAAGTTCCTGTCACATACAAATTCTAATTCCCTATTTAAACGAGCCTCCCATTTTCTTCTACTTTTCTAGATCATAAACAATGGAATGCATAAAATAGAACTCGCGATAAGAACGATTAATGAATGTAAAAAAATATTAATTAAATGGGGAATATGCATTTCATACGACATGCGTTCGCAATTACAATCCGTCTTCCAAATTACTTGTCAAATTAGAAAACAATTATCCATATCAAAGCCTTGATGTGGCAAGAGGCAATTGAACCCCAAGCGTCGCAAATGGTCATGACCTCCGTCCGGACCAGTTGTGGTAGTTTACGGGTGTCATGCATCACCAGGGTGAGGTGTTGCCTCATGCAATACAAAGTTGAGGGGGGGGGGAGGGGAGGGAGGGAAAGGTGTTTGTGTCATGCAACATCGAAAGTGGGGGTATTCTTGTGTTTCGTCAGGGCTGGGGCACGCATCTTCGGTGTTGCATCCCAACTATTGTTGCTGTAACCTTAATATTTGTTTCAGTGACATGTTTTCCGTGGTGATGTTGAGTTTTGCCTCCTCTCGTCCAACAACTCAACTTGTTACTCAAAAAAAAACTATCTTTTCCCTCATTCACAAGTAGACCTACCTGCCCACATGACTATACATATGATATATCTATCATTCTATAACATATCTTTTATCCTATCAGTAAGTTCCAGATTATAATATCTTTAAAAGAGGAACATAGTTCTATTTAAAACACCCACTGAGAACAGACAAAAAAAATGATACACTTAGCAAGTAGAAAGAATAAAAACAGCAAGCAAACTATTGTTAAGCACACTCATCCAATCAGCGAAATCTCTGTGTCCCTAATTACACCTCGAGTATAAACAATGCGATCCCCACAGCTCCTTGCGTCCGCATCCGCTCGTTTTGTGTAGGATCAGAGAGTTAACAAAAGGGTATCAAATGTCCTCGTCTTCTCAACAGACGTGTTATCTGAGTATATAATAGACAGATGACTGGGGTGGTTTTTTTTAAGAAAGAGAGAGACTCACCGTAGAGGAGCCTCTTGTTGACCCAACCACACACACTCTCACAGAGGAACTGGCCCCGTGTCAACACGGCTTCGAGAACCTAACTTCGCTGCCGAAGCGAAGTCAAGTGATTTATAGATCCATAAAAATAATCTACTCGGGATGATAGACCTTGTCTTCCTCTGGCTCTCCATAGGGAATCTCTTTCGTACTAGTGGAGAGGAAAAAAAATATGTATATACATATATATATAGTCTTCTAGCAGACTCACATTAATATACATTCCAACACACACACACACACACACACACACACACACACACACACACACACACACACACACACACACATCTCTCACACACTCACTCGCACGCTCGCGTGTTCACGTCTGTACATACAACAGCACCTGTAGAATATACAGGTATACTTTTCATTCATACGGCGAGGCTAAAAAAACATACATTCAAACCTACTTAATAAATATGACAAGATCTACTCCGGAAGACAGATATGAGATCCTATCATTCTAAATTACGTTCCCGTGACAGAGGGTAAAAAAAGATGAGAAATGATGCTTTTAGAAGGAAAAAAGAATTGGGACTGAGAAGCATTTCTTCTTCCCCACCCCCCCAAAAAAAGAGAAAATGTAAACCTTGTTGGAATTTCTACCGTAGAAAATAAAGATATTTATCTTAATTTTCTTTTTGATAATTTTTGAGAAAATTTTTCTTTCTAAAATTAAGATTTTTATTAAGTTCCTCTGTATGGTGATTTCTGTTCCGAAATCTCAAGCACTTGTTTCTGAGTTGGAAATGTTCAATGTGAATGTTGCCTTTCCAAATGTAATCACATTTGTTTCCGTAGCACATGTGTGTGTGTGTGTGTGTGTGTGTGTGTGAATAAATGCCGCAGTACACTTGAGCGTGAATATGTGTTCGGACATATTTTTTTTCATGGAGTAATATGTTCACATTTAATCATGAATTAAGTATATGGCTCTGTAATCCTAGTTAAATGTACACTTAGTTCATTAGATATGTGATTATGTTCATCTGTATGCCCAAGCGCAAGTATGTATTTAAACTTGCTTATGTTTGGATATGTGTGTGTGTGTGTGTTCACGAACGTTTGTGTGTATATATATTTATATTATGTACACGTGTTCATGGGGTCGGTGTAATCCATGTGACCCTATCTATGTGTGGGTGGGTGTGCGTGTGTGTGTGTGTGTGTGTGTGTGTGTGTGTGTGTGTGTGTGGCGTTAAAGCACAGCTGACGGTCAC